>JAMQGT020014436.1:0-84492 GCA_024447675.2 Pterophyllum scalare
ACAAATATGCACTCTTATCTACAGACATGTGATTCTCAAACACCAATTAAAAAAGGGGGGCGGGGAGACTGCAATCATTTTGAGCTTTTTAGTGCTTTATGCTTTTAAAGCATCAAACTACAGTTGATCTGAAATTGATTTTTACAATTCACCAAACATATCTCAAAATGCTGAACTCTGTACAGACAACATGAATCTAATCATGCAGAGCAATCAGTTCTGTTAGAAGTTTCAACTGTTAATAATTTAAGGTAAAGTGAAACTATTCAGGATGGACTAGTGTCTGCGCTGACCCATATATGTACATATACAAGGAAATAATCTGTTCATTCACTAAACTAAAATACCAAATACTTACTTTGTACAAGTGTAGTTTCTCATTTCAACTGTTATGCAATCAAAAGTAAATGTTGACCAAGCCAGACTCAGAAAGGAATGGATAGATCAATGTATGTCTGTTATTACGACCTAGGTTTTTGTTAAAGAGAAGCAACCTCCAGTTGCTGGGTCAATAATTGCATGTAAAATGTACAGTGGTGCGACCACTTTTAGATGGGGTGTAACTCTCTAACCTGGAAACTTTGAAAACTGAGCCACAAATTCTGAAACATGAGTGTTTCACATGCCTTTAACCCAGCACCACAAAATCAACACATTCAACACAGTTTCAGGGACAGACAACGCAAGATGAGAATGAATGACATGGAGATCTTTGTCTTCAAGCATGCACTTCTGAAAGTGTGTAATATTCCACACACATCACTCAGTTCATAGAGCAATGGGGCTGAAGAAGCAGGCCACCGTTCTGCCAACACTTCACTTTAACTTTAAAGAAAGCATTTACTCTCTAACAACTCTCTCCACACCACCTCTGCTTTTTCTGAAATTGGGACCCCACTTGATCCCACTGTAAGACATGTTCTACCACTTTTCTTTGCAGGCAAGGCATCCATTCTTAAATCTGAGTTTGTTGCACCAGAGTCTACCAAGAATATTACAGGATGATCAGCTTATATCCCCCAACATTAGCATACATGGTAAAATTGAAATTGTTTGAGAGCTGTAGCATGTGATTCTGTGTGTGTCACTTGTGTTTCTGAAGAGAGGCAATCTCTCCCTGGACCCCCGCCTCACCCCCCTCTGCTGCTCTGGTCATTCTTGCCAATGTCCCTGTTGACTGCACTGGTAGCTGTTCCAAGCTGGGTCGAATGTGGCTCAACCCCCTGCTTGACCCTGCCTGTTGCCAGGATTTGTCGTCACATAGGCATTGAGCATGGGCACTAAACAGATGTTACTTGTCTTTTTCATCTACAAACTGAGTAAAAGGCACATCTGACCTTGGTAGGCCCAAAGTTGGGGCCTTCAAGTCATCAATTGCTACTATATGTCTGCAGCCATCATCCCAGTCAAGTCGGTCTGTCATGTATGCCAAAATGCCAAAATTTTTACCATGGACCACAGAATAGAGGGATGCCTCTCTTTGTGCTTAGTTTGGGATCCACTATCTAGAGTATGAAGTCATTCCTAGGAAACTATTCATTTGTTTCTTGGAAGCTGGCTTTGGAACCAATTGAAAAGTTTTACTTGTTTTGGAGAGAGGGACTTTGCCCAGGTTTCTTTATTCATTTCAAATGAATCCCATATTTATCCCGAAATCCTATTTTACTCAGCTGGATCATTTCATATCTTTGTTTATATGGAGTAGAAAATCAACACGTATAAAGAAGGCAAGTCTGGAGAGAGTTAAATCTGAGGGCGGTTTGGGATTACCTAATTTTCTGTTCTATTACAGGGCAGCCAATATTACTAAATTAACATATTGGATCATTATTTTTGCTGACAAGACGGGTCCAGTTTGGACCAATATGGAATTGAAAACTACACTCCCAATTTCTCCTATTTCAATCCTAACCGCCCCTCTTTCATTAAACATTAAAATTCCTGAACTGAGCTTGAACTTGGTGGTCTGGAACTCAATTAAGATCTGGAATCAGTGCAGAATACATTTTAATCTGACAAGTATATGTAGTTTCTCGCCAATAACATATAATCACTTTTTCCTACCATCCCAAATTGATCAGGCATTTGCAATTTGGCACAGACGTGGCCTGGTTTACTTTAAAGATCTGTTCCCTGATGATGGTTTTGCATCGTTTAAATTTTTGTGTGAGGACCAAATTCTCATTATTTCAGGTATCTTCAGGTTCGGAGTTTTGCCTCCAAATAGTTTCCGAACTATCCATCCTTACCCTCCAGGGACTTAATGTATTCAGTTCTCAATGTGAACCCGTTAAATAAAGGAGCAATATCCAAAATATACACATTCATTCTAAATAGAAACCTTATACATGGGATAAAGCCAAAGCAGCATGGAAGGGAGAAGCTGGTGAAACTATATCAGAAGATACCTGGAAAAATATCATACAACGAATACACACGTCCTCCTTCTGTATTAGACACAGCTTGATTCAATTTAAGGTTGTCCATATATTATATTACTCTAATGACAGACTGTCTAAATTGTATCCTGATGTTGCTCCAACTTGTCCCAGATGTCAGTATTCACCTGTCTCCTTAGGACATATGTTTTGGTCATGTCCATCCTTGTACGGTTTCTGGGCTTCAGTCTTTCAATCACTTTCGGCAATATCAGGTGAAATACTGCAGTAGTTTGTTGTGATGTGTGCATTTATAAGGATGCCACCTGGATGGGAGATTTTAAAAAGAATTGATAAGGCTATGTAGATTTGAAACATCAGGTTCAAAAACGGCTGCATTTATAGGCTTTAAGTCCTGCATGAACCTCACCATTCAGTGGGCTGGCCTTCAACATCAACCTCATCTTGCAATACAAAGCACCTTGAGGCAACAGTTTGTTGTGTTTTGGTGCTATATAAATAAAATTGAATTTAATTGAATAGACTGGGAAAGAGGCGTATGCACAGGTAAATGTTCACAAGGCACAATCCCTGATTTCAACAACGATTTAAACACCAGTGTTATTCCATCAGTGGCTTCTTGCTTAAGGGGACATTGTTTAAAACATGACCAACAATCTCACTTGCGGTATATAACAAAAGTTACCACCTTCTTCATGAAGCCAACATCATATTTATGAGTGGTCCATACAGAGAAGAGACTTGAGATACCTCATGATTTTGATCCATTCTCATCAATGGGTACAGGTGTGTAGTTACATTTGAGAGCCGTTGTAAAGGTAAAACTTATTTGGGTGTCCTTAGTGAAACTACTAGATTTGCATTGCCAGATATGACCTATTTAATTTCTGGTAACCTTGCCTATGCTTGTGTTTCTGTTGTAAGGAGATGCGCACAAGACTTCTTAAAGGATGATGCTACTATATTGTATTCCCTTGATTAGATAAGCTGACTCAAGTGAGCTTGCTCCCCATCACACACAACACCATGGAGCTATCCCTTTAGCTTCAACAATTCTTTGCATACTGATACTGATATGACACAGGTCCCTTGAAGAGATAACTGCACTTTCCACCATAGTAGAAAGACAGTTTAATAAATCTGTAATAGCCTTTTCATTCATGCAGAGGGAGATAAATGATGTGTGACAAATTATTATACAAGTTAGAAGGGCATTAGATTTAATCTTGGTTTACAGGGGAATGCTTGCAAAGTTGTGGTTTCAGAATGCTGCACCTATTCCAAGCATCCTCTCTGTGTTGAGTCTCTAGCACACATGCCAGATTTGTATTTAACCCCAGACTGGATGCCACTGTATGCTGACCACTCAGAAGAAGAGGATGAAGAACTAAAGAAATGCCTATGATGGACTGGTATAATGCAGAGCTAATGATGTGATGTTTTGTATCTTTCAAGAATTAACATTGCAGGTGTTAGGCAAATTAGGCAAAATTGTCACAAATGACAAAAAGGGAGGAAATGTAATGGAAAAATATGTAATTGAACTTTGACTTACTTAGCATATGCAGAATTATTGTTTGCCTGTACCTTGTACTTAATGTTTTGCAGAGATCAGCTTAAATAATAGGCTAACCAAACATATATGTGCGTGTACTGTGGGTATTATTTAAGCTGTGTAAACAGTGTGTGTATATAAGCTTATGAAAGCACCCCACTTATCTTGCTATGAGAACTGTCTGTCTGTACAGTTTAGCTGTCAGACTTCTGCTGCTGCTGTTCAGCACTAAGAACTCTGTCCCAGTTTGGCCAAACAGAATAGTTTTGACTTGACTTGTGACTCCGACTCGTGTGTGAACGATTTTTGTATTAAAACTGTTAAAATCTTTAATGATTTGTAATATTTTTATTTGGAAAGGTAAATTCCACCACACTCTCCAAATCAGACCAATAAATTATATCTGCACTCTATGTGCAGATACACTTTATGAACACAAATGTTGGGCCACACCTTTTAATCTCTTAATTCAGGTGTTTTCAGTCCCATTGCCACAGGTGTAGCAAATCAAACACCTAGCCGTCAGCTGTAAGTGGTATGATTGCAAAGTGGAAGTGTTTAGGAATCACAGTAGCTCAGACAGAAAGCAGCAGACCACATGCAGTTAGAGTGGGGTTGACGGGTATCGAGACTCATAGTGTGTAAAAGCTGCCAATCTTTTGTTTGGGCAAAGAAAAAAAAAAAAGAGCTTCTAATATTGAATCCCTTCAGTGTTGCAGTATAGCATCACCAAAATCACTTCACACATAAGCTTTGTTCAGTTTGTGGAAATGTGTTCATATTTGCATTTTTAGCTTGGTGGTATAAACAGCTTTAGGGTGAGCTGCAGCCACACAATCCAAAGGAACTGGACTTTATACAGTAATAATCGCACAGAAAAACCACACGGAGCACATTTAAAATTCAAGTTTTATTCAACAGTATAGTGATATTACATCCGGTCTGTGATCCTCAACAAACAAGCAGAGGAAGAAAGAGTCCTGAACTTTATTATTTATACTGATTCCATCTGAACTGAAATCCTCAAAGCCACAACTAACAACGTGTAGGTCTTTTATTCACATGTGAGCAATATCATTGTTTCTTTTATTTGAAACATTAAAACCTATGTACTCAAAACACTCAAAAACAGTATCAACAGTATCAACATTGTCCATGTACTTAAAAATGCTGCTGTGTAAGCACAAGCTTGAGAGCGAGTAGCTGGAAATTCAAGTAGGCGGATCCTCGTCTTCTTCCCGACTACTCGGGTATGACTGCGGTAGTGACTTCACTGTAAGGTCCATACCGACCAAATACGTCTTTGCCCACCAGGGCCGCACATACTTTGTGCCCGGGTTTGTATTTCCTGACCAGCACACACATAGGCAACTTCAAGGCCTTCACCTCACCAAGGATATTCCAGTCTGGGAAGACACCACTACCCTTAACCTTTTCCATAGTGAGGAAGATGCTGCAGCAGGGAGAGAGGACAAAAAAAAAGAACTTAAAGTTAGAATACCAGTGAAGAATAACTGACTGAATTCTGCTTCCTTCATGCGGTTACAGTACACGCTGACATCTGATGTAGACTAATATTATTCAGAAACACAGGCTGCCCTCCTACCTAGTCAAGAGTGACTGCATCATCTAACTGCTAGCACTGGAATGACTGGAAAAAGGGTTGTGTCTAAGCGTGATTTTGTTTGTGATAAATAAGAAGAAACTGACTATCTTATGATTTACGGTCAGACAAAATGAGACACGGCACTGTTTCCCACTGTTTAACCATTTCATGTTATTAAACGGCCAACTAGGCCCACGGCCAACACGATACAGACGGAGCACAGATCCTCATGAGGACTTAAAATAAGTTTCATATTGATTGCAGGGCTAAGAAATTATATAGCCAACACTATGATTTGTTCAACACTGCTCCTTACGTGTAACTGTCCATGGGTGGTGCAGAAGGGTCCTCCTCCGCCACTTTCCAGAGCACAGACAGGCTGGTGGGTTTTCTGATGAGGGCCAGATTTACTTCAAGCCTCTGAGGGATGCTGTACGAGGCCGCTTCCATGTTAAGGACGGAGGGGAAGGGTGTAGGAGGAAGAGGCGGTAACGTGAGCCCATTCTAAAGAAGGAAGGAAGGAAGGACGAGGAGTGAGTGGATGCAATGCGACTCACAAAGTCAAGTGAACTGAATCAGTTTTTAGTGTGAGTGTATTACCTGCTGTGTGTCTGTGTATCTGGGACTGTTGGTATCAACAGAGGACACACATGCTGCTTTCACCTTCTGACTCGTCGGCTCTTCAGACCACGTTAACTCCTCTTTACTCTTTTCCTTCTTCTGCTCTTCTGTGGGCTCTTGCTGGTTTTGCACACACCAAAGAGACAGATGCACAAAGACAAAAAGAAGACAAACAATGAAGAAAAACAAACAAAAAAAAGAGAAGGTGATGTAAGACATTTAAGGAACTTGAATCATTTTTTGCTTGCTCAAGTAGCCTACACTCATTTATGTGGCATATTTTGAAAATAATCAAATCAAATAATAAAGCATCCCACCTTAAGCTGATGACACCAATGAGTCAGATCTGGAGGCGGCTGCTCCTCATTTAAATCAGTCCTGGCAGCTGTCATAACTTAATACAGATTATGTAAAATAAGAAGCAGGAGAAGGAAAGAGCAGGAAAAGCAGTGAGGAAACAAATTTCCACTTGTGTCCTGTCTTTAGCTTTAAACTATGTTTTTCTAGTTCTGTACATGTCAGTGAAAAAATATATATTTTTGATCCCAGAACTTTGCTTCTTTGGTTCTGACAGTGACTTCACAAACTCTCATTTTCCCATAAGGCCAGTTACTAATGGTTTTCATTTAGGTTTGAACCTATTTTCGAGCCATTTTCTCTTTAAAAATTGCCTATAACTATGATAAAAACGTTCAATTAAAACAAACAAACAAACAAACAAAAAAGATAAATTATTATAAATAAAAACTCATTCAGAAATTCACAAAAGGAAAATTTGACAGGAATAATGGACATTTTCTATTGTTTTATAATAAAAAGAGTCAGTTCCCTGTCAAAGTCAAACATTGTGTTATTATTTGCTTGGATCGAGTTACGTTTCCTTCATTACCTTCATGCGTCCTCTTTACTCCTCTTCTTTCCTGACAGAAAGAACACCACTACATTAGTACTGACATCATTTTGACAATAATATTTAAGTAAGGAAAGTTTAGTCATATAGGACTTGTCACAAAGGGTTTTACAATACAAAATAAGATACAGTCAAAGCAAGAACTGTCATGTACATGATACAGGCTGACTGAAAAACTACGTTTCCCATCATTTAAACGAAATCCACTATTGGCTCTTAGCAAATGAGGGTTTTTTTTTTCTCAATATACCCCAACTCATCTCTACTTTATATCGTATATAAAAGAGCCCCAATTATCTAACAGAAGAGCTCTTTTAAGCAGAAAGACACCTCCAGGTCAGGATCCAGGAGGGGCAGCCATCTGCTGTGACCAGTTGGGAGGGAAAGAGAAGATGCTCTCTGCATCGACTGACATAAAGATGCAAACAGCTGAATTACCTGCTCTGTGTCTCTGTCAGTGTGTCTGGCCCTGTCACAAGAGACCGCATCCTATTTTCACCCTCTGACCCATTGGCTTCTGAACTCATTTTCCTGCTCATCCCCAGGGTCTGTCTTGATGAAACTGACAAGTCCCTAAATTTGAATTAGTCAGACCCAAAAAAGAAAAATGGGTAAATAAAGTCATGATGGACAATAAACTCAGGTGGCAGGTGATTTATTACATATTTTTTGCACGCGCCTGTAGTCTCTGATAACTCACATATACACTGCTCAAAAAAATAAAGGGAACACTTAAACAACACAATATAACTCCAAGTAAATCAAACTTCTGTGAAATCAAACTGTCCACTTAGGAAGCAACACTGATTGACAATCAGTTTCACATGCTGTTGTGCAAATGGAATAGACAACAGGTGGAAATTATTGGCAATTAGCAAGACACACTCAATAAAGGAGTGGTTCTGCAGGTGGGGACCACAGACCACTTCTCAGTACCTATGCTTTCTGGATGATGTTTTGGTCACTTTTGAATGTTGGTGGTGCTTTCACACTCCTGGTAGCATGAGACAGACTCTACAACCCACACAAGTAGCTCAGGTAGTGCAGCTCATCCAGGATGGCACATCAATGCGAGCTGTGGCAAGAAGGTTTGCTGTGTCTGTCAGCGTAGTGTCCAGAGGCTGGAGGCGCTACCAGGAGACAGGCCAGTACACCAGGAGACGTGGAGGAGGCCGTGGGAGGGCAACAACCCAGCAGCAGGACCACTACCTCTGCCTTTGTGCAAGGAGGAACAGGAGGAGCACTGCCAGAGCCCTGCAAAATGACCTCCAGCAGGCCACAAATGTGCATGTGTCTGCACAAACGGTTAGAAACCGACTCCATGAGGATGGCATGAGGGCCCGACGTCCACAGATGGGGGTTGTGCTCAGAGCCCAACACCGTGCAGGACGCTTGGCATTTGCCAGAGAACACCAGGATTGGCAAATTTGCCACTGGCGCCCTGTGCTCTTCACAGATGAAAGCAGGTTCACACTGAGCACATATGACAGACGTGACAGAGTCTGGAGACGCCGTGGAGAGCGATCTGCTGCCTGCAACATCCTTCAGCATGACCGGTTTGGCAGTGGGTCAGTAATAGTGTAGGGTGGCATTTCTTTGGAGGGCCGCACGGCCCACCGTGTAGGACAGTGCCTACCAGAGGTAGCATGACTGCCATTAGGTACAGAGATGAGATCCTCAGACCCCTTGTGAGACCACATGCTGGTGCGGTTGGCCCTGGGTTCCTCCTAATGCAGGACAATGCTAGACCTCATGTGGCTGGAGTGTGTCAGCAGTTCCTGCAAGATGAAGGCACTGAAGCTATGGACTGGCCCGCCCGTTCCCCAGACCTGAATCCGATTGAGCACATCTGGGACATCATGTCTCGCTCCATCCACCAACGTCACGTTGCACCACAGACTGTCCAGGAGTTGGCGGATGCTTTAGTCCAGGTCTGGGAGGAGATCCCTCAGGAGACCATCCGCCAACTCATCAGGAGCATGCCCAGGCGTTGTAGGGAGGTCATACAGGCACGTGGAGGCCACACACAATACTGAGCCTCATTTTGACTTGTTTTAAGGACATTACATCAAAGTTGGATCAGCCTGTAGTGTGTTTTTCCACTTTAATTTTGTGTGTGACTCCAAATCCAGGCCTCCATTGGTTAATAAATTTGATTTCCATTGATGATTTTTGTGTGATTTTGTTGTCAGCACATTCAACTTTGTACAGAACAAAGTATTCAATGAGAATATTTCATTCATTCAGATCTAGGATGTGTTATTTGAGTGTTCCCTTTATTTTTTTGAGCAGTGTACAATCACAGTCACAACAGCCGCATTGTGAATGTGCAGCCGACAAATCTGCAGCAACTGTGTGATGCTGTCATGTCAATATGAACCAAGATCTCTGAGGAATGTTTCCAGCACCTTGCTGAATACATGCCATGACGAATTAAGGCAACCCAGTACTAGCAACTTGTGCTTAATAATGGGTCAGATGAATGTACAGTAGTTATGTAATATTGCTTGTGTTGAAAGCATCTTACCTCATACTCAAAAGGGTTGTTAGAAGTTGGACAAAGCTCCTCATTTAAATCCGCCATGGCAGCCGTCAAAGCTTAACGTGGATTATGTAAAATAACAAGTGACAGAAGGGACAGGAAATAGTAGGGAAAAGGATGTAGTTGATTCATATGCTAACCGACTCATATTATTCAATTTCAGGGTATTATAACAGCTTATTGTGTAAGTCTGATGTATCTGCACAGAGAAATAATGTTATCAGAAGCATATATGAGACATATGTAGTTTAGAACTGCATGACAACAAAGATGGTGGCTACCCCATTCCTACGCTTGAGTAAACTTACCTTCACTATCAGCACGCATCTTCTTTAGTGCCTTTCTTGTGGTTTCCTGGGCAGAAGGAACCAATCAATATGGAAAATTAACTTTAATGCAGATCCTCAAATGTTAAATAAATAAGAAGAATTTTATTTTCAAATTATTTTATTTGCATTTAATACATTTTCCCCCCGAGCCCTTCCCAGAAGCTGCTTACGATTTATCAAATTACTAAATAAACAACGACATATTTACCATCATCTGAAAGAGCTCTCCACTCTTGGCTGAATCTATGGGAAAAAAATAAAGCGGCACAGAATAAATATTCATTCAACCTACAAATGCAGATATTCACTGGTGCGCGCGTGCTCACTAAGCTCTTACTCTGTGAAACAGTTTCCACGTTTCCGTCTTCCTGATTCACTCTGCGGATTCAATTAAAGTGTCACAAAACTGATAAAAGTTCAAATAAATCGCAGACGCAAATACACAACAGCGCTGTCACTTATGAAGACTTTTAAAGATTAATAAGATTGAAGCAGGCTCTACATACCCGACGGGAGAGGGCACCGCATTCTGAAAGGACGTTTAAGATCATGTTAAAATTGATCATGTCGCATAAGCATACTTAAATGAGCGCATGAACACAGTGGACAGTGCCTAAATCTGAAACTACAGAAAGTTCACTTTTAGACACTTATACCCACATTTTCTATTTTAAGCAATATACTCAGGAAAAAAAATGCTTTTAAAAGTAGATAAAAAATAATAATGGTGACACTGAATATGAATTATGCTGTCTCACCTGTTTCTGCATCTTTGCCACATAGGCAAGAGCTACCTGCGCTCTCTTAGACAATCTATTAATTCGAACCTGTGGAAGAAAAATCTGTTAAATTTTGTTTTTTGTTTTTTTAAACACTACTTCGTCTTAGGCCCCAGTCACACAGGCCTAGACCCTGGTAAGCGCCAATAGCTGGGGAAAAATGTGTATTCCCCAACCAGCTAGCAAGTGGTTATGGGAGGTTGCTTGCCAAAAAAACTCTTTGCAATTGCTTTTGTTGCTAGCAGATTGCCGGGATTGTCTGTAGTTTGGATGGAAGACACCGACTTCTTTGTAATGCCAGCTACTCACTACGTGGTAGTGAAACTGTGAGGAAATGGAGACAGCTCATCTTTAAAGTTGGTTTCAGCAGCGTGTTACACAACTTTTTGTGTCGCACCTCTTCATGTTTACTCCTGCTCTGCGGTTAGGTAGCAACTGTTGGTAGACAAGTAGGCGTCTCCCGTGCAAACTACAGGCGACCGCGGCAACCTGCTAGGGACCAAAGCAAGTTGATTTGGTACAGCATCCTCCGCATACCAACTGATTGTGGAATAAACGTTTTTTTTTACCCACACTCCCTGGAGTTGCAGTCCACTTCCTAGACCTGTGTGACTAACAGACACATCCAACACATTCGCGCTTGTTTAAAGAAAGCACAAACATGCATATAAAAGGTGAACGTACAATTAAGCTGGAGTCAATCTAATCCAGAAATAAAGTGAGGAAAATTAAATCCACAGACAAAGGCTGAGACATCAAGAAGAGATGCACGCTTTTACCACTTGCTCTCAAATTTAGGAATCAACGCACAGAAGAAGAAAGTGAAAGAGCCAGAGACTGACTTTAAAATAGCTCTGTAACATTAAAAAAGGAAGACACAAAGGGCGACAACAAGAAAGGCCAGAATAAAAAGGAAAGAACAATGGAAGAGGGTGAACATGTCCAAGCACGAGACGGGGCATTTATTAACAAGAGTGTTCCAAAGAGCACGTGTCATCTGCTCAAAGGCTTGTCAGAATGTATATTCATGTACATGAACATAAGTGATGAAGTGTTGAGCTTAGTTTCTTTCAATCAATATTAACAAAGATATCTGACACAGGAAATACAGAGAAGAGATGAGAGATGAATGAATGATGGAAAGATTGATGACAGTGATTAAAAAAAGACACTATAAATGAGATATGCCCCCAGCTACTAAACCCTTGACCCTCTGTGCACATTAGCAGGCTAATTGTATTGACCATTGTTGACCTTGGCAAAATATTTGGATTATGTCTGCGATCTAAACTGTTTTACTCTCAGGTTATATATTCAGTATAAGAGGAGGTAGGGTTATGGCACTTATGCTCTGCACTTTCACTCTTCAATATGTATCTATCAATATGTTGCACAGTCACTAGACACTGAAAGCATGATGGACACACAGATAAACAGACAGGATGACGGAAAAGTGATCCCCAAGAGTCTCCCTGCCTCTCAGCAGGCAACACAAAAAAACTGGACAGACACTTAAAGATGCGTACTACTGACCTGAAGGTTTTCAATGGACCTTTCAATTTTGACACCATTTTCCAGCTGTTGAATGCTTTCTATTAAACCCTGCAGTTTGGATTCGTTCACTGCACTGTGAACCTCCTGCTCGATCAGCCTTTGCACCTGTAGACAAACACGCATGTACACAGTTGTGTTGCTTTTTCAAGTGAAAACAAGCAAATACAAGCACTCCAGCGATAAGGCACTTGAAAAAAAAAAACAACATTAAACAGATGTTTTGGAGCTGTCTTGCACACACAGCATGTTTAAGATCTACCCACAGAATTTCAAGGATCTTTAAGGAAAGCGGACGTGAAGCTCGTCGTACAAGCTGCAGCCTGAGCGTCTTGAAGTAATTTATAATGGATTATATGGTTTATATCATTATTCTGTTGTAGAGGCTTCAGTCTCTTGACTGTGCCACTGACCACCACGCCAGCCCAGAGTAGAATGTTTTCACCTCCATTCTTAAAGGTGAAGTGACTAAATCGATCCTGTGCGGTGCCCCTTTAGTGTTGCCCTAACATGGGTTCCCAAAACTTTATACATGCCATAATTAAGGGCATTAATTTATTAATAATCATCAATCATCCTTTAATGAATAAAAAAAGTAACAGTGTTTTGACATTTAAGAAAGGTTCACTTTTTCTGACTATCTGCTCCACAAAATCTGCATACATATGTTTATATGTCAGACAGACGGCACATACAACCACACACAAAAAAAGGGAAGAGTCACATAGTCTCCAACACTGTCTCTTACTTCTGACTGGGAGAATTTTATCTTCAGATTATCAGCTCCAGCAGACGTTGGTGTCAGGAGCCACCTCTTCATTCTTCATCCAAGCACACAAACAGAAAGTTAGTTAATGACGTTTGCTGCATCAACAAGCTTTGACTTTAGCAGCAAGAGTGCAACTCCTGCACTTTGCACAGAAAGACTGACAAAGATTTTTGTAACAGTTAACTTGAAACGTCTAACATACTACTCCTACATTAGCTATAAGTCTTTTGCTATAGGCAGGTAACAGTGTAATACACAATCCGCCACGCGCAATTAGCAGCCATACAAGAGAGACAGCCAGCAGTCTCGCAGAAGAAGAAGTAGTGACTGGAATCAATTGTACAAGGGCTGAAAACCAGGTAAAAGGTAAAGGCATGAAAAGTATCTCACGTGCACTATACTTCCAGACCCCCTCTACTACCCCCAAAAAAGGTTTATAGCAAACGTGCCAAACAAACTGGCCTGCCAATGAGTCCAATCAGGTGCACTGGGTGGCTTTGGAAAATTTGGAAATTTCAGAGAAGGAGGGCATAGAGTTTAGTGTTCAGTGTCAGGTTTTCCACATTATAAAATGTGGAAAACGTGACGTTTGAGTCTGATCTTGTGATGCTGACATGCTTCTCTAAACCACATTTTATAATGTGGAAAACCTGAAAAATACTGTCAAAACTGTGTAGTTTGACTTCTTTACACTTCCAATAAGGGGTACTATTCGGATGCGTTTTTTTTCTTTCTAGGTTTTTTTAGTAATAGCGTTCCTAGTCTGCCCCACTTCAGATGAAACTGAGCTGCATGTGGCCCGTGATAAGACATGAGTTGGACTTGCCTTCCTGTTAACACAGAGGTGTCAACCAACCAAAATACATTGAACTGAATCACCTTGTCCCACTACACTGGGAGCAAAATAAGCCGCACGGCGAGCAGAAACTAAATAAACAAGCCGCAACTATGTACAAAGCCAAACCGCCGCTGAGGCTACAGTCCATGTGTGGTTTCCACGCCACCTTTCAATTGCCAATCCAATGTCCACTCGAGCTCTGACCTTTCTAACTCCCATGCCCCATGGTGTGACTGTCGGCTTGAGAGACAAACGCTTGTGTTTCTTGGGTTTGCTGAAAGCCCGTCTTTCAAAGCTAATGCCACCTTGAGTTTGATCTTGTGGTGCTGACATGCTTTACTGAACCTGTCAAAAACAAGTAGAAAGCTTAAATCTGCCAGTAAAAACAGCCAGTGCTGCTTTTTTTTAAAAAAAAAAATCCTATGTTACTGGACTTGTGATTAGTGATACAATGTTAGCGAGGTTAAATAAAATATAACGTCACAAATAAATGAAAGCAGTGTACAAAATATGTATTTACAGTACTGGTACTAGCTATGAAAGTCAGCTCACTGCTTATTCAATAATACAGTGTTGTATTACAATCAGTGAGGCCAAAAAAGGGTTTAAAGGCCACAGCGCCCTGACTTCAGTTCTCCGTTATCTGCAGCCTCCTGCAGGCTAAAGCCGCTGATCTGATGAATCACAATCAGGCATGCTGGACGTTGTTTGTGACGAATCTATTGTCACTATAATAAACTTTTTCAAATTTTAGGTACTATGCCGACTTGCTTCAGTCTCACTTATTTCTGGATAAGTTAATAACAACACTGTGCACTAAAAAATTGAAGGCTAAAAAACATCTGAATAAACGGACTGCTGACTTTTAGCTACTGAAGCCTATTGGAAATCAGTCTTCTGGTTAGCAAACCGGCTAATAAAAAATGTAGTCGCTGTTTATAGACAGATCAGGCCGCTATCATGCCGTCTGATTTCAACGGGAGTGTTAAAATGAAACGATGAATGTTTATAGCTTCAGTACCTTCTGTTTAGCTCGGCTTCTTCCCGGTGCCCTTCCTCTTCTTCGTGTTCTTCTTTTTGGCGTTTCACAGAGCTGCTTAGCGCCACACACAGGATTGAAAAGTAGTAGCATGTAAACAAGATAGATAGATAGATAGACCCAAGATGACGCAAAAGAGTAGTGTGCACATAATATGTACACTATAGATGTAAGAAACAGCACGAATAAGGTATAATAAACATAAATAGGTCGCCATTCTGACACAGGGCTAACACAGAGCCAGACAACCATTCGTATTCACAATTTAGATCACCAATTAACTTAATCCCACTAATTGGACTGTGGGAGGAAGCCGGAGAACCTGGAGAGAACCCAGACATGGGGAGAACATACATACTCCACACAGAGCACCGCACAGAAAGGCCCTAACCATTGTTGTGTGCTAACCAACACACAACCATGCTGCTGACAGGTATGTTCATCTGTCATAAAAAGAAGAGCTATTGTAGAGTTTTGTAGAGAGTAGATTCCCCATGATCACAGTGTTTCCTTTCATTTGAACATTAAAAAAAAAGTATGAAATATCAACTATTCATTAGATGCTCAGAAGATTTATTCAAGTTATTTATGCGTTCGTATTCCTGAGCTCTGGTGCAGTGCAATACTTGATAGACATGTTCAAAGTGTTTGAAGTGCATCCATCTTTTCTTTTGATGGTGCAATTTTCCGACTATTAAAATTAATTGGTGCAAAAATGCACTGGCTTTCATTCACAGCACTTTCAAAACAAGATTGAACCCTGAATCAAAAGTCCTTCTCCATAATTAACTGCCACAAGGACAGATATAGGATATAGGTTTACTGATGTAACAAAAGTATTTCCCTAATATGGAATAAATGAAGTATTTTTTATCTCATCATCATCATCATCATCATCTACCAGTGGGTTTTGCTTATGCATGTTGTTTCAGTAGCCATGGAAATTTTAAATAGAGGTCCTCAAAATGAATCAAACTGCTGACAAACCTTTAGACAAAATTTTTGTCATCACACCGGTTCATCTACAACGGTTTATCTGACCTCTTCAAAACACAACTGGGCGATGTGATAAACAATGCAGAGGGTTGCATCAGTAGGGAAAATTTCTTTCATGTGTAGTTCCCATGAAAGCTGACCATAAAGTCTAAAGGACGGAAAGCAATAGCAGTGCACAGCAAGGAAAAGAGGGGAAAAAATGTTGATCTTTTCTGCAGGAAGCTGGAGCACAAGGACACATTGATACTCAGCAACAGATCAGGTACAAAGAAAAACATTTTATTTTTTCAAGTGCATTTTTTTTGAAGGGTAAAAGAGAAATAAGCACCGATAAATTCATGGGGGAGGGGCTGGGTATTTGTTCCTGAATCTACTGGATTTTGACCAATGCGCTGCTCTGAGATTAAAGTAGATGAACTTGTACACACCATGTAGTTTTCTGCCGGTCCACTGGGTGCCGACGGCAGACAAAACATTCAGTCTGATGAAGCGAATACACGATGACAGCAAATGCTAACAAATGACTGAAGCTGCCATTAATGCTGCAACAGAGGACAAAATAAATAGGATGTTGCAATTTAATTCGCCTCAAAAACAATACAAGCAGATGAGCCTTGAAAAAGCAGGAACTTGAAATTGAAAAGTATGCAGTAAAATATACATTTACACAGCAATACAGCAACATGAGACTATCAATCAATGTGGATTTAATACTTCATTACACATTAGACATATTTCAGATGCAAAAAAAGAAAAGAAAAAAAATCCCCATAAATACAGTTTTGGCTTGAACAACTGATTTTTTTTCCTGCCCGTATGGCCTTAATGATATTTGTACACATGACATCTACATGGGTATAAAACACACTATAGGAAAAGTATAATAATAATAATAAGTTTTATGTTGGATATCGACAACTGAATTGAAAGAGACCATTCACCCCAAAGACAAATTCCATTTCATTTTTGGTTTTGAGCCATTGATCCATAAAGATTGTTCTGGTATGAGTCGCTCAGTTTTGGAGTTATCTGCTATAGAAATGTCTGCCTTTTCTTGAAAAGAATAAAAACCAGATGGCACTTGCTTTGTGGTGCTAAAAATTGCTTAAAAACACCCAGTTACTCAAAAAAAAAAAAAAGTCCACAAATTTTGTTACAAATATTTTTGGGGGTCACCTTGTTTGAGGGCCTGTAGGGGTGGCGAGCTGATTTGAGAAGACAGAAGGACACTCACACCAAAACAATCTAGATGAATAAATAGGAATACAGTCCACAGGGAGCATACGTTCATTTAATTTAGAGGTGAACCATTACTTTAGACAGACACCGGGTTCAAAATGTTGATTTATTTAAATTGAAATATTGGTTTGTTTATAACAAAAAAAAAATTACCTCATAAGGAAACTAGAATCAACATTCATAAATTTTTTTTTAATAAAAGCATTCAGTCACAAGAGACTTTAACTAAGCGAAACACTAACGATGACAATGCGACCAAACGTATGAATAAGATGGTAATCTTGGCCTTTGACGTGCTGTTTTGTTCATTTTTCAAGTATCGACTTGAGATCACTTCAATTTCCCACCTGTTTCCTGAATCTTCATCATCGGTGAGCTAGTGAGTTACAAGGACCTGTGGTCCAAGCTTAATCCAACATTTCTATTAAAATTTTTATTTAAATTCAACACAGTGCACCTTGGAAGAAATCAAGCTGAACTATAACAGCGGATGCCCATTTCACAAACTGCTTTACCCTAAAACCATTACCCACAAATATCACAATAACAAATACAAATGCAATTCTTTCCAAAATAATGACAGGAATTGGTGGCAGTTATAACACCCAACTAATTATTAAATGCTGGAGCACATGTAGGTGCATGGAGATGTTAGAAATGTTCCAGTAATGGACCAAACAGGGAAAATATGGCAATTACTTCATCCATCGGCAGTCACATGATGCTAAAATCTAATAAAAACAGTGGTTTTAAACAATAAATAGCTTCAGGGAAGCTGTGAACAAAACAAGCATAATAATAACAAAGAAATGTTCATTCTTCTTTTCAAGTTTACACATTTCTATGTTGTCATTTCGAATCCCAAACATCACAGCAAATCATTGGTTCCTTTCTAACCGTTAAAACACAAGTAGTAACATAAGAACATAACAACAGGTTAAAATCCTACATGTATCTCAAACTATTTCTTCACTACGCTTCTAATGCTGTGGTTAATATGTTTATTTGTATTTTATTATATAATTTTATCATTTGAGTCTAACCTCAACTATACATACACAGCAAATATGTACAAAGTAAAGTCTGTAGAGTATAGCTTCACAAAAAAGAAAAAAAAAGAGCCTTTAGAAAGTCCGGGCGATGTCTCCCAGTCAGACAAATCTCCCCACCTTTTTCTTCAGCTATTATCCTTTTGGTTGAAACAGTCCTATGACTGGAGTTGGTAGAAAGCAGGAGGCAGTGGCACAACAGGGGGCGACAAATCAGTGTGTTGGAACAGAGTTCACGTCCTGTGTTTTTGCTGAGGGAAAAGGGGGACAGTGAAGGTAAGTTCTCACAAAATGCAGCAAGGATCCTCTGGAGCCTCATCTATGCAGAGGGTGATGAATCCAGCAAAGGCACCTGTGGTGAGAATTTGCATTGAGATGATTTGACATTATGTAAATGGAGCTAACCGGCACAGTGTGTCATGCTGGCAAAGGTAAGGATACAAATCAGAGTGAGTTTCTCGCCGTAGATGATTCCAGAAACATACTGTACTGGCTACCACACATAAAAGAAGGGGGGGGGGACTGTGCACCAAGAGCCATCTTTGCCACATTCAGTAAGAACACTGTACCACCAAGAACAAGGTCAAGAGTAAGATGGACACACACAAAAAAAAAAGGTGTTGTTAAATGCTTTCTTGTCAATATTCCAGATTTGCACTTTTGATTTGAAACTATGCAGAATTTGAAGCAGATTCCGATACAAAATAAAAATAAGGATTAAAAAGAGAATTTTTCATGAGTTGTACTCACATATGTTCAAGTTCCCATTTCTAGAATTTGAATATTGTTTATGTAAAGCCTATCGCGTCTATTTGCGTTTCCTGAGCACCAGGTACATGAGTCCGCTGATCAGAGTCATAGGGAAGCTGATCCATGCCACAACGTAAGAGGAGCCGTACGAGCCGTTCTTGAGTCCAGCCACATGGAAGCTGGTGTTCTCGGCCGTGTATATGGACGCCGCAATCATCACGCATACAGCTGGGAGACGAGAGAAGAGACGAGGAGAAGAATTGAAATCACACACAGAGACGGTGACTATAAGTTGCACTAAAACATTAAAAGTCCGACGTGTTTTACGTACAGGCCAAGATCTGGATGATGGCTGTGAAAACGAATCGCTCTCCCTGTTTGATTTTGAAGAGCTGAAGGATGAAGACGAAGAAGCTGACGCAACACAAAATGGTGGCAAGGATCATGGTAGCCTGGACTGCCTGCAGATAAGCTGAGGAGAGAGAAGTAAGGCGGGGGGGGTGTTACATACAAAGACACACATTTACACCTGTATAGGAAACAAACACACTGTCCTACCTGCATCTTTAGTGTGACTGTTCTCAATTGGGTTGCAGGTGGAGTTACAGGTGTACCACAAGTCACTGTAGAGTACTTCACGGCCAGGTGGCGATACCACCCACCACGCCTACATCGGGGATGGACATGTGGATTGTTAAAAAAAAAAAAGGTGGCATGCTTTGTGTTAAAAGTGTGTTGATTTTCAATGTGTACTCACATTGTGAATGGTGGCAACAAAGAGAAGGATTGTTGCAGCTAGATGAAAGAGGATGATGAAGGCTAAGATGATCAACATGGCTGCCCTTCAGTGTGGCTTACTTCTCTCTGCTTAAATACCCTGCAGGCTGTTTGTTTCTCCCAGTGGCTGACTGTCAGTTTGCAGAACGTGCGTTGCTGCTTTTGGTGGAAACGCTTCTGTATGTTTATGCCGGCTGTCAGACAGGCAGGGTTGCAGACTGATAGTCAGGAGTGGATCGAGGTCGCTCACATGAAAAGGATCTGTTGGAACATGAATTTAATAAATGAGTTAATGGGAAAAATGTTAGATCATCATCAAGCACACACAGGCAACACTATACCCTAACCCTCCTCTTGACCCGGTCCCAGATAAGAGCAAGAAAATGGATGGCTGGACGGACTAAAGTCCGACCAATATAGGACTTTTAACCAATATTAATATTTGGTGACTTAAAAATCCAATAAATTGGCCAATATTTTGGCCGACTCTGCTCAGATCGGCTTGCTGTTGTGTTTCCAGCGTTCCAAACGCACGTTTTCCAACAGGGAAGCTGCAGAGTGGTGGACAAACTATGCAACATCAACACTCAGAACGTGTGTGAAGGGTGTTTCTCCCATCTCTTCTTCACTCTTTTAATTTTCATTTATCAGTTAAATGTTGATATAGATATAACAGCAAATAACTAATTTTGGGAATGCAGATATATCGGTTGGGCTCTAATTTTTATGGTGTTCAGATAAGGGCATATTTTACGAATGCAGCATCATTGCAAACTTCAGTTACAGCTCATATACGTAGCTTATGTTACATTATGTCCAAACAGCTGTCAAGGAAACAGACGGCCTCGAAGTCTCCCCTTAAATTAAAGAAAATATACATCTTGTGTGTTTGTACAGCAAATCATGTGTATGTGTGTGCCAAAAAAAAAAAAAAGAGTGGGTGTTTTATATAGTATATATACACATTTACATGTGTGGGAGTTTGGTGTATACTTTGCAGTGATTAAAGGCCTCTATTCAGACTTGATGGCAGCGAAGGCTCAGCAGTAAACTATTTTTTTTAATCCATGCTTTGTTCAACATTTCGAATATTAAAAATTTTGAAAAGAAAATGCAGGTGAATGAAGACACATTGTCATGGATACATTTACATAAAGTTTACATATTTGAAATGAACCAAGGGCACTCAATGCGCAGGTTCAAATAGCAGCTTATCCCTGTGTTTTCTACAATGTGACCTCAGCCTTTGTAGCATTATGATACAAAGTAAATATCCAGAAGTGTACGGTTTCACAAATCACTGCTGACAGTCATAACAAGCGGGTGTATCTGTTCGGATAAGATGTGTTTGTGTCTGAACAAGGAGTCATTTGACATGAGTTATTTTGTTGCTCTTCTTGCAAGGTCACGCATGCTTTTCTTTTTTGCCTGTTGTTTTCCTTTGTTTTTATTTATATATTCTACAATTTCCTCAGAGTCAATAAAAATGTGGATTCCATTAAAAAAAAAAAAAAAGCATGCCCAGAAAACCATGTGTTAGTTAATTCAGGGCAGAGTCAGCATCATTCAGTTATTCAGCAGCAAACACTCGCATTACAGAATCTACAATTTATCTCTCCAGCAATGCACTTTTACAGCACAGCTTTAAATGTCACTTTATAATGAGATTTGTCTGCACAATTAGGACTGCATATCTGAAGCACACAATGACTAACATCTGCTCTGTGCAGTGTCGCACATCAAACTCAGCCTATAAACGCCGTGGAGATAACGCACATAAACTGAACATATGATTTTGATTTCTGGAAGTGCCTCCCACTGAAGGTTTAGAAGCTGACGAGGCAGAGAAGCAAACATATTTAAAAGCATGTGAGTGTGGACACACACACGCACACACACACACACACACACACACACACAGCCAGAGGAATTAGTCTTCCCCGCCAAAATGGAGTCACAGTAAAAACAGTCTCTCACCGCCAACAGGAAGCAGGCCACCGTTTTTGTGTGCGAGTATGTGGTTGTGTGATGTGCCAAAGGATAGGTCCTCCCTGTCTGAGTAGGGGGAAGGGGGCAGTAAATAGTAAAAAGGAAGCGGGAAAAACAACAAAAGTCATCTAAAAGCATAGGGTTTAGGTTTCCAAGGAGACTGTAAACAGTAAGGGCTTTTCTAGCCAAAGGATCATCATGATACTGTTCTGAGAATTAAAGGGAAGAAGACAAAAGCATGGCAATACTCATTTAAACTGAGACCTGAAGTTGTAAGAAAAAAAAAATACAAATGGAAGTGAAAATGGTGTCGTGCGTGAGCCTGCAAAGTATTTATTCTCAGCATAAATGCTGTGCAGCAATAAAAGTCTGTGATGTCTGGTTTTATATGGTAGTTTGGTTCTCTGCGTGTTTATATGCAACACCTTATGTGCAAAAGTAGATGCTTGAAGGGCAGCTTACTAAATTATAATACAAAACACAAGAGTCCATAAAAAAAAAGTAACAACACTGTATGCGGTATTTATAGTTTACAGCTTAAATTATATCTAACAACGTACAGCACAGTTTTCTTAATGATGTGTGTGATTGACAGGTTACACTGGATAGAAATGTGAGACTCAAACCTACTTCTTGAGCCAGAGAACTGCTTGTAGGTGATCTGGCTTTGGCTTCTCCAGAGCTGTCTATATTCACAGAAAACCATCTACAACACTTTATAATAAACGTGTCTCTGGAAATCAGATTTTAGTTTTGGCTTTACAGGAAAATGTTAGCACAACAGGGGACGAACTGACAAAAAGAAGTTAGGAAACAGGTTGGCCAAAGTAAAAAGGGAGACAATTTAATTCACATCCACTGTAAAGGATCTCTTTGAGTCTAATCTGACCTGCAGGGACATTCTTTGGAGTGGCAAATAATCCCCTAGACTTGGACATGCACGCACACACACATCTGGATCTTCTGTCTGCAGCTGCCTTCTCATCTCAGTGAAGAGAGAAGGAGAAGGAGGAGGAGCAAGGGAGGAGGGAGGGAACAGAGAAAAAAAGGAAGGGAACCCAATTGGAGGGAAATGGAGGGAAAGCAGAAAAACAAAAACATGAGCCTAGAGGCGCATACAGTACTCGCGTACAGACTTTGATGTGCGCACCCATACACAGAATGCAAAACCGCAAAGATTGGGTGCTGAGTAACTCACACACACACACAAAAACAGCACATAATAAACCTGTTTGTGTAAAGTGCCCTTTTGTGTTTGTGAGTGCTTGCACTCTATAGATATTCATCACTTTGACTGCCATCTCCTGATTATCATGAGTGTAATTAAATAAAAACTACACGTACTACAAACACACCCACACAGTAGCCTAAATGTGAACCCTGCACTCCGGGGGACCCTGACAGCTTTCCATGGGTTTCCCTCAAGTGTTGATAGTCGAGTGTGAATTCACTCACCTCTGACATCAGGCAACAGCTGCCACACAGAGAGCACGCATCCACATACATGCTGCATGCATTAGTCCTGCCTGCTTCTCTGGTATGCATCACACTGATGCTGCACCGATTGTCATGCCCTATTAGACATAGCATTATTTGTGTCAGCTGTGAGGTGTCACTCACCAGAACGAGTTGATTTCACTAATAAATGGAATCTGGACTAAGGTGCGATGTTCAGAAAAGAGGAAAGAGAGCTTTACTGCTGCTAAAGGGCAACGTACAGAAGTAGGAAAAAGCAGGAGTTTGCTAACTGTTGTGTTTTCTCTGTACAGCTAATGTTTTTAGAGCTACTCAAAGTGGGTTTATAGGGTTTCAGGGATTTTAGGTTTATGAGATCTGTTCAGCATATAAAAATGACCGCGGAAAGTCTCTAGTTGGAAAAAGGGGGAAAAAACAAAACAAAAAAAAGGACAAAATACGTAGCAGAGCTTTTTTCTCCACATCAGCAGCATCGTAGCTCAGGTCATTTCACTGTAAGCGTATTTTCCTGTGTTTTGGTTGTACAAGATGTAACAGTTCCCTTTGTGTTTGACTTTAGGAAACTCTGGCATATTATTAAGTGCAGCCGGATACACAGAAAACACAAAGACAGATAACTCCAGCCACCTTCCCTGTCATACAGATGCACACACGCTGACAAACACCACGAATGAAGCCATTCCTCCTCTCCACTCAGCCTTATAATAGGAGACTGGGGGACTCAGTCAGTGGAAGAGTGCAAGAGTGTATATATGTGTGTGTCTGCTCATGTCGACTGATTCCCTTGTCTGGTGGAAAATGCTGACTTTTAATGTCCTTCTGTTTTTTTTTTTTTGCTCTTTTCATAAAACACAAAGCCACAGACTTAACTGGGCCTCTGCATCTCACTCCCCCGCCTCTCTCACTGTCCCATTCTCTCTTTCTCTGTACTTATCTGCCTTTCTTTCTCTCTCTTTGGCCTTTTTAGAAAATCCGATTGAGGAAAAAAAGAGAAAAAGGACAAGAAGACTTCCAGTGGAGCCCTTTGGCCCCTTATCCACCTTTAGTCTTGAATACACTTTTGTTTTGTATATGCACACATAGTCATAGCAGCTTAAGCTAATGATTAAGAAGTATTTGTTAATGAAGAACAATATCTCCTTGTCAAATTAAGACTCATTTTGTTTAAGAACTGGTCATAATGCTAAGTGTTGTATCACATTCAGTTATAGTAAAGGGAACAAAATCTCAAAGTACACAATTTTCAGGCCAAGCCTTGGCTTTTTTGTTTTTTAAGAGAAAATGCAAAAGGCACACCTTCCCTGGACCGATGGCAGAAATCAAGCACTAAGCATCTACAAGAGGCCTTTTTTTTTAGACACGACGCTGCCTGAATGTACACTCTGAAACAAGCTAGCAGTGCAGCTGAGCAAAAAAAAAAAAAAAAAGAACAACCGCACGACACAACTTTACAATACCTTTGCAGTTACTGGCTGGCAAAACACTTCATACTGCATTCATACTGTATACCGTGTAGTAGGTCAACAGTACTGTCACATTTTACAGAGATTTAAAGGCTTTTAAGTCATTAATGTTATGATGAGACTTTGAAAGTCTGTGTTGAGGAGACTCAATCTGGCTTCATCTTTGTGAGACTAGCTTTAAATGCACAACACAACATTAGATTTGGGATTCTTGCCAATAAGAGTGGTTGAAGAAATTGACTGTATTGCAATGCAATACAGCAACTGATGATAACTGTGGTCTTCTGGACAGACTGTAGCTTTATTTGCCATCTATACTAAATATTAAAAGAGTGTGCTGATAGTCTGGTTCAACAGTTACGAGCAACTTCAGTAACCATCTAGTGACTAAGGTGGTTTATGTGAATATGTTAAACTGAATTTGGACACATGTTATTTGTCTGTGAATGCATACCAGTGATGTCAAATGTTACAAATGAAATAGAAAACGTTAAGACTACTGGAAACACAGGCCTTATAATTCATACTTCTATGATTTCTTCTGCATTGTACATTTACTGCAAATAAAACATGATATCAAGTTTTACTGAGTAACAGAGAAGGGCAGATTTTGCTTAACACAATGAAGTCTACATGGTTACAAAAAAAGCCTAAAAAAAAAAAATCTGCACCCAAATACGCAACCGTTCTCCTGTTAGACCTTCCTCTGACACAGAAATTCTTTCATGTTGGACACTACCGTGTGTGTGTGTGTGTGTGTGTGTGTGTGTGTGTGTGTGTGTGTGTCTGTGTCTCTCTTCACACATTCCTAATATGACAGTGCTGAGTAATAACTTCCACATGACAGAGAGAGAGCGAGGTGGGGTAACACCTGACAGAGAGATGAAAAGGAGACCTCCACTCACATCTCCATCCCCATCTATTTATCATGGTCTTCTTTTTCTCTCCTCGTGTCAGTCGCTTCACACTTGTTCCCCAGTAGCTTTCATCTGTCACCAACACTTAAAATCCCTCCATAAGCCTGCTGTCTAATTCCCCTCCAATCATATATCACACATCTCTTTCCTCGTGCCACATTCTGTATAGGGGGGAAATGTTTTCAGATTAACAGTGGCTCTCTGTCTCGTGTCACAAAACATAAGAGCAAGAAGGAAAATGCTTCAGGAGTTAGTCTGCAGGAATTAAACATCCAAACCCTCTGGCACTCTAGAGCTCGACTCTGGTGGGACTAAAACACACCACCTTTAATACAGCAGGATGCTGGCATCCATCAAAAAGCAGCCCGTTCATTCAGCTGTCTCGTTTAACAAACTTGCTCACATGATTGTTTTTATGTTTCCCGTATGTCATATGGACAAATCGAAACCAGATTTCTACTAAAAAATATAGTGTACTGTGTACCTTGATCTATACCACAACTAGCACTGAGGCTGGAGCAAATAACACTTTCATGTCTCACTTCCAATTTCCAGGAGCATGGCACAACTTGACAGGGTCCAAATTCAGGTTCTAACAACTGTATATAACTACATGCTAAGAGCAAGCAGGCAAAGCACTGTCCGCATTATTGCAGCCTTCCCTTATTGTGTCAGTATGTCTTTCCAGTTACTTTTACTTCTTGTGTGTAGCTGGACTTTATAAATCTCTAACCTCAGAAACCTGGAAAAACACAGCCTACTGTTGTTTTTATCCACAAGAGGGCGGCAATCATGAAGAGAAGGAGAGATCAGCTACCCCATCAAACACTAAAGGACACGGACAAAGGCACTACAGTGTGGTTTTTATTTAGATGGAACCCGAAAAATATTATAATTATTATGTATACTCTAGGTCCACATTACTACAACCCAAACAACTTCCGTGGCATGTTTGGACAGCCTGATCTCTAAGCTCCAGAGTTCACAGGCGCATATTTCCAGCGTCCATTGAAAAAACGGGAGGAAAAGAAAGGAAATAATAAAGTTTATCGCCCTTCTCAGCACACTGAACTTTCTTTCACTGGACTCAGAAAAAATATGTTTTACTCCCACACGGGTCAAAGTGGCTGGCAACGTCCTTTTTATTTCCAACGTCTGGACCTGGAGCTGAGTTACAATCTGTGTAAAAATACCCACAGGGCAAAACACGGCAGTAGGAGACCCTTAACCTCTGTAACAGATAGCAAACGGCGTACTGTGTGTGTGTGTGTTCACTTCATTTATTTATTATTTGTTTATTTATTTATTGTTTATTTATTTATTAAGACCGCTGTCTCCTAGAGCAGTAAACACGCTCAAAAGTCACTGAGTGATGCCACAAATCCCACACAGAAAAGTTCCGTTTGGCATTAAAGCGCAAAGTGAACTTAAAATAAAAGTTCGGAGGAAAGAGCAGTTCACTCACCGAGTTTGGACCACGTAGGAAACAAGTCTCTGTGGAAAATACTTGCAAGAAACAGCCTCCAACGTGAGAAAACAGCCGCTGTCTCCCTCACTAGTAATCCAAAAAAAGTACAAATGCACGTCCGCCGCCCCGGTCGTCGAGAGCGCGCGTGGGAGGGAGACCTGGAGCTGGGTGTGGTTTGGACTCAGTGTACTGGGAGGTCTGGGGGCGCGCGTGCGCGCGTGTAGATGATTGGTGACAGGAATTTGGGGCCAGGCGAGGGAAACAAAAAAAAAGAAAAAGAAAAAGAAAAGAAAAGAAAAAGAAAGAAAATAGCGTGGATGAAAAACTCGTTATGGGAGGAAGTTTGAAAGTTTTTATTTCCTCACATGGCGAACACTCTGAATGGGAGAAACGCAAACAAACGGAAGCAGAGAGAGGAGAGGGAGACAAAAGGAAATTAAAAAGATAAAGAGGGATGAAAAGTGAAGGAGAGGAAGGAATGAAGAAGGAATACTGAAAAGCGGAGAGGAGCGCAGAAACAGTTGAGCGTGTTTGCCATAATTTTGCCGTTTTTGAAGCCTTCCTTCATGTTAGAGGTCAAAGTATTGGAGCAGCTGCTTTACTGCGTCTGCGGGATTTTTCTTTTCTTTGTATTCTTCTCCACCTTAGACACTCCTTTTTCATTGTTGTGGTTTTTCTGGACTTCACCTCCGAGGCCAGTGTGGGCAGCATTTGGATTTTCTTCTCATAAAGTCTGGTTTCCAGGGATAGCACTCCTTTCTTGGCTGGCTGCCACAGCTTGTTATAATTAAAAGTTCCTTCTCTTAGTTGTTGCCACAAATTTAAAACACCGCTTCTTGGAAGGCACGTGGTTCACATCCATACAAAGACCAATCATGAAAGGGCAAGCACAGAAAAAGGAGATCACCCTCTTCAGCCTCTCGCACATCGCTGCTTTGCAGTCAAAATCCCGCCCTGTGTCTGTGCACTGCAAGCTGCATTTTCTTTATGGCAGTTCCTGCAGACAGTGTTCTGGTGCAAGTCTTATGTTTTCATTTGCATCACTCTGCCACTCTGATATGTCACACAAAAGTATCTTTGGATGATGTGCAGCTCATGTATTTTTAATGTTTCTGCAGCAGTCTGACAGTTTATGCGTGATGGTGTCTCGCAAAGGTGTAGGTGAAATAATGAAGCCTTGAGGCTGCGTGGTAAATATGAGGCTTGGTTTTACACCAATACTGAAAACAGAGGCTGCCCAAAATTAACAATGTCCACTTATCAGCACGTCGATAACAAGACTGCATGAAGTAACTGCACAAAGAGGGCCAGAATATCAAAGCTGATAGCGTGACAACAGAATGCATCTGTTTAAAAATGCTTTAAAAGGGTAATGTGCTGAAGAGCCAACAAGAAGTAGAGATAATATGAATAAAAAGAAATACATTAACATTTTGTCTCACTTACGCCGTTGTTCCCATATAAGTGTTTGCATTGATGGGTGTGACATGGCATAAACGCCCACTGAGGCCATTTATACAATATTACACTCATATCTAAAGGCGCATCGACTGTGGGGCTGAGTCGGCAAACAACTATCCTATCAAGACTTGCCATGTGCAAATAACTGACAGCTCAAAAATCAACAGGAATTCACACTCTCGATTCCACTTTTATACCCGGCCAAGCTGACATTGTGACCTCAGGACATCTTCGTCTCCCCTTGCCTTCCTGGCTGGTGTGACCGCCGTGACGAATTGGAATTCTTTCCTGTCATAAGGAAACAGTTGGTAAAGACAAGCACGAGGTAATGAAGAGGGCATTGTCCAGACGCACTGTGCAGCCCTAATTCCTTGCATTTTCCTGGCAGCCGCAACACGTGACTGCTGCCAGTCCAAGAATGATGGTGAATGCAAAAAAAAAAAGTTGATATTAAGCATCACATTCACAGTGTGAGAAAAGAACCGCTGATGTAAAATAATAGGAGGAAATAGAGCTCAGAGGTATTGCGAATAGCCTGGTTAAATAAAGCTTCAAAGCTGATGCATAGACAATGTAAGATTTTCATTGACCAGAAAGGGTTTTCAGGATGTCCTGATGAAATCCAAATGTTGATAAGGTTAAAACCCACAATTCAAGGGGTTTAGAGGAAACTAATTACTGTGATCTTTCTTGACTCTTCTGTGTCTGCATGTTTTTACAGCAGGCAGGGGCAGGGCCAGGCAGGAAAGCCGCTAAGATTCCATTAAAAAGTCTCAGGATGCCCCGGTCGTGTTGCTATGAGAGAAGCAGGTTACCGTGGACAAAGAAAACACTGGACCACGCTTGTTCTGCACAAGAAAAATCCCATAATGTGTGCACATTTTTAAGAATGCACACATGATGTGTTGTGAAGGAGAGAATAGGAATGGATGGAATCCATATGTTGAGCTGATGGTGCCACATTCCAACATTGGATTATCCCACATTTGCTGTCATTACTTTTTCCCCTCATTGGATTCCTTGCTAGTTCACATCAATAATCACAAGGAAGCAGTTTCAAAAACTATTTGTTGTTTTGTTTTCTTTCAGTTTTTTTTTTTAAATTTTGTCTGCCAGCTTTGTTTAAGCCTGGTGAACATTCATTAATTTCAACATCACACTCATTGACAGCAAGCAAACACATATGCACACCCATCCGAAGCCTGTGCCTGCTTAAATGACAAAGCATCCCCATCCTCTTTTGCCCCTCAGGTGTCTGACCCCTATACCACTGCTATCACATGTAAACACGCCACACTGGAGGGGCAGGAACTGGTTTAACCTCTCTGCAAGGTGTTGGGTGTCCATCGCCCATACCACAAAAATTAGAGGCTTGCTCATTCAAATACGCACACAACTATGTCACTTTGGGCAAATATCAGTAGCCTACTACTGTTGTAGACCTATAGGTGGAAACAAAAAGGTGAAAACCCCTCTCCGCCCAAAACCCTGCAGTAAGGGATTTCAGTAAAGCACAATATATTATCTGAAGCAGAAATAGACTTTTGCTTTCTCTTAGTGCTCTGCTGTTTGCAAAAAAGTTGAGATGTGTAGAATAATTTGTGAAGATTTGCAAATAATTTCAAAGCTTTGACTGAGAATACCTTCATCCACAAATGCAGGTTAACTCTTAAACATCCAGAAACGACATTGCTTTGTCTGGGCTCGGTTTTATTGGATTGAGACGCAAAAGAAAACTTTCCTGCAGTCTGATCAGCCAAAATCTGACATTTAAACATGGGCCACTTGGCTTGTTATCAGCATGCAGTTCCAAAGCCAGCATCTGTAACGGTCTGTCAGGGAGTTAGCGCACATGGTACAGATAATTTGCACCCCAGTGAAAGCATCATTAATAATGAATGATATACAGACGTCAGTGGAGTAAAATGTGCTGCTTTCCAGATAACGTTTTCCCAACAGACCTTGTTTTTTTTGTTTTTGTTTTTTTTTTCAGCAAGATGATGCCAAACCATATTCTGCACACAGCAGTATGGCTCTCTAATAAGCGTCCTGGTGCAAAATTGGCCCGCGTGCAGTTCAGACCTGGAGCATTATGAAATGAAAAAAATATGACAAATCAGGCCCCAGAATGCTGAGGATTTGAAATTCTATATTGCACAAAAATGGGAAAACATTTTGCTTTCAAAACCACAGCAACTGCTCTCATTCTCCTCCAGAAGAGGTGATGCAGCAACACAGGAGACATGCACATCTCAACTCTTTTGAAAGTGTTGTTGAAATCAAATTCAGTGTGAGGATATAAACTCCGCCTTGGACCCCCTTTTGCCTGCAGAACTGCCTTAATTCTTTGTGGGACAAATTCAACAAGGTGCTGGAAACATTCCTCAGAGGTTTTGGTCCATATTTGACATGATGGCATTACACAGCCTCTGAAGATTTGTCACTTCACATCCATGACATCAATCTCCTGCTTTACCACATCCCAGAAATGTTTTACTGGCTTGAGATCTGGTTAACGTGGAGATCATTTGAGTACGGTGCACTCAAAACCAGTTTGAGATGATCTGAGCTTTGTGATGTGTTATGTTATCCTACTGGAAGCAGCCATCAGAAAATGGGTACACCATGGAGATGGTCAGCAACAACTGTGGGGTTTAAATGATGCTTAAAGGGCCCAAAAGGACCACTGCAGCACCACCACTAGCCTCAATTTTTCATTCAAGGCGAGATGGATTCATGCCTTCATGTTGTTTATGCCAAATTCTAACCCTACATCTCAATGTCGAAGCAGAAATCGAGAATCATCAGATCAGGCAGCGTTTTTGGTGAACCTATTCAAATTGTATCGTGAGTTTTCCATTCTTAGCCGACAGGAGTGGCAGCCCATCTGTTTCAATGTTGCGTGTTCAGAGATGCTCTTCTGCATACCTTGGAGTGCTTATGAGGGGATATTTCAATTACTGTTTCCTTCCTTTCACGTCAAAGCAATATGGCCATTCTCCTCTGATCTGACATCAACAAGGCATTTTCACCCAGAGAAGTACCACTCACTGGAAATTTTCTCTTTTGCAGAACATGCTCTGTAAACCCTAGAGATGGTTATGTGGAGATTAGTAGATCAGCAGTTTCTGAAATACTCAGACCAGCCTGTCTAGCATCAACAAATATGCCATGTTTAAAGTCACTTAAATGACATTTCTTCCCCCATTCAAACTCACTTTGAACTTCAGTAGGTTGTCTTGACCACGTCTACATACCTAAATGCGCTGAATTGTTGCCATGTGATTGTATGATTAGATATTTGCATTAACCTATGGTTGAACAGGTACCTAAAAAAGTGATTGGTGAGTGTATTAAAAAAAACACCTTAATTAATTTCCAGTTATACAATTATCTAAATGCATATGATTGTGAACCCATTGCCTTGAGAGCAGTCTGCTCACAAAAACTAGCGCACTACACTGTTTCATTTCAGCAACAGGACACACCCAGCCCACACTGTGAAGGGCACTGTTAATTATGTGCTGCTAATATTTCTGCTCATGTTCCAGAGGCCCAACTGTTGCGATCTGCCTTTACACTTTACTGATAACATTGTCAGTGATATCAAAAAGTAGTTCGAAACTTTAAATTGGAAGACACTCAAATACTCCTTTAAAAATTGTACTTTACTTAAGAACAAGTTATCCAAAACTGTCTTCCTGAAATCTGTGTTCTGATCTTAATTACATTAATGCTCTGCTCTGAGAGATGAGCATTCACAGTCCAGACATTTATGTTATGTGTGACCATTAAAACTGAAATCCTCCCTCCCGCCCGACTTTGTTTCATTCTGCAGCGCTTCTACCACCTAGAAGCATACTCCACACACACACACACGCAGGCGAAAAGAAACACAGCGCTCTCCAGCCAGACAGGAAGCACCCCCACCTCCCGTGTTCCTGTTTCTCTCAGTGTGTATGAGTGTGTGTCTGTGTGTCCACGCTCACTCCTGCTACTCTGAGCAATCAGCAGGAGGCAGACGGAACAAGACAGGAAAAAATACACAAAGGCGTGAGTTAGGAGATAGTGCTGGATAGAAGCAATATTATTGGTGAGGGAAAAAAATATGCAGAAGATTATACATTGAGAAAGAAAGCAAGTCAGAAAGATGTGATTGTGGAACAATGCTGGCAGTCGGGGTGTTTTCTTCACCTCTCTCTTCCCTCCCTTCCTCTCCACTGGTGGATGGACGGAGAGGCTCAGGCAGTGTTGACACTGATGCAGATACATTCAAAACAACTGCTCGCACTTTTAGAATGATTCAAAAATATGTTCCCTTCAGACTGCAGTGCATGAACAATCAAACGTGTTTCAGTTTTAGTTTGATGAAGATGTGCGTCATCCAGACCTTTTTTGACAAACGCTGGCATGACTGGAGTATCCTCATGGCAGAATATTTTCCATCTGGGAGTATAAATTAATGCTCATACCTATGCGGTGTTTGCCATGCACAACAAAGAAAGACACAAATGCATCCAGGTTGGAGATCCTATTTTGGAAGTCAAAGCTGCCATCCACGAGGAGTGTTTAAAATGAAAAGAGGAGGGTCCTCTGGGGTGGACACAGTTTCAGAGACATAATAGAAAGTGACAGTCATATTTCTGTTCAAATTATCTTTATGCTTCTATCATCAGCCTGTGTTAGATGTAACATTAAAGCATAAAGCAAGAGTAAAAATTCAGCAGGTAAACACTTGTCATTACTTTTCCTCCTATTATTTCTATTCTCTCGCCCCACTCTGGTCAGCTGATGTAACCTGGCCAATCTGGTAAAGTCAAAAGATGGTATATACACACACACACACACACACACACACACACACACACACACACACACACACACACACACATGCTACTTTCCATTGGATTTGCATCCCCAGATTTCCATTCATTTGCGTAAGAGCCTGGCCACAGGAGGCGCAGCACTTTAGACACGGAAAGCCTAAAAACAGTACACACAAAACAGAAAATGAAGAAACCAAAAGGAGCAACTGCGTAATTTAGGCAGTATAAGGTTTGCAGCTTACCAACGCACACACAAACACAGCACCCCACAAGTCAACAAGGAAATGGCCACTGGCACAAGAGTTACTTTGAGAAGAAGGCTGATACTGAAAATCTGTAATTAGTCACCATGGTATAGCAGCAATTTCTTTCTTAGCTGATGAAGACAAAAAAAAATACGGACACACCCACAAAAAATAAACACATGCAAATTCACAGTTGCTGGCATGTGCACAATGGACACATTATCTAATCACCTAAATACTAGCAAAACAAACATTTTGTGATCATGGTGAGATTAGAAGGCCAGGCAGGGATGGATGCATTTTAAGAAACTTAATAGTGACACAAAATCCAATAAGGGAGAAATCCAGTGAACTGCTCATTAAATGTGTGCAAGTCTGATGTTCATACATAGAAAATATACATGTCATTCTTGTTGTCCTACAGTTAGTTGCTGATCATTTGTTGAATAAACTGCTTTCATTGCACTTGGCTTTTGCACCTCTGGACTGTTGGAAAGCAAATTTGAAAGTCTAAAAATAGCACGAAATAACACAATCGCATTTGTTAATGTGCGTGTTTCCTGATGTCAGAGTAAAAACGCAATCAGCGAACAGCAGATATCACATTTTTCATTTGTGTGGTAACAAACGGATTGCTCATCATGTGTACATGAATGAAGTGGGAAGCTCTCATGTCCAGCATTGTGTGGCCAGAAATAGGCCGCTGGCCAAGCTAATCTTCCTTCCTTTATGTAAACACTATCGCACGCGAAGGGCAAACACACACAGGCGTTCACAACTGGCTTCCCTTTCTTGGAACAAAAATAGTCTTATTACACACATAATGAACCTAGAGAGACAGAGATAACAATGGTTATCCTGGGATATTCTGCTGAGGCAGTGACAGCTGTAATCCAGCAAGGACATGACCCAGCCTCCCATCAGTGAGCGTGACCCCTGTTATGGCTTCTAACTGCTCTCTCCCCCTGCGCCACGGTGGAGGTTGCAGGTCAAAGGTGAGGTCGTGTTACAGCGTCTCGCATTTACACGTGCAAAGATTACACAGTCTTCTGCTTAACAAACCCAAAGTGAGTGCTGCACTAAAGTCCCTAATTTACTGACCTCTCTGATTACTCTTGTTTGCTCATGATCACAAAGCAGATGCCATGATTGCGGGGGGCAGGATTGTGAGTTTGTTTTGGGCTTTTTTGGGGGGGGGGCACCATTTGATTAGTTTGGTCCTGGGAGCGAGGGGGTACATGTGGTCAGTGGTTTGAGTTGTTGGTGGGTGAAATAGAGGCTGGGGGATGGAGGCATGGAGACAGAGTCTATGTCTGGGATTCCTCTGGCTGCAAAATAACCACAAGGAGTATCTGAAATTCTTATCCCACTACAAATTGCACATACATACAGTATGCTGCTGTTGCTTACAGTATCTTCACGCAGCATATTTTTCTGCATGCAACATGTGTTTTGTTTGTTTCATGGATGTAACAAGTATGATGTGGAAAGAACTGTGGCAGGTATGCAAAAAGTACAGGGGGAAAGATCTTCAGTAGCTGAGCGTTTGGCACTTTGTTACCTGAGCCTGTCACAAAACACATTTGTTGGTATTTCTATGGTTGAATCTCTGATAAAATACTAAATATGACACTGTTTGAAAGGTTTATTAATATTATTATTGTACCAACAAGGTGATTCATTAGGAGCTATTAGCCAAAAACTTGGATTGAAAGATCAGAGAAAACTGGACAGGTGAAAGACAAAAGAAATGAAAGGCCTAAAAATAAAAAAATATCTACAGGAGATGAACAGCATCTGAAAGTCATGTCTTTTAGAAACAGGAAAAAAATCATATACCTAGGACCTGAGAGATGCATCTGGCCCTTCAGCTGAGCCATCTACTGTTCACTGCAGCCTCAAATGGTCTCAATGGAAGGGTGGCTACTAAGAAGCCATTCTTAAGGAAGGGAAACGAAGAAAACGCTGCAGTATTCCACATTACACAAGAACTGGACTGAAAATCTGCAGTAACAGATCTGATGGAGTGATGAATCCAAATTTTAAATCCATCCATTTTCTTCCACTTATCCTCTTCAGGGTTGCAGGTGGGCTGGCGCCTATCCCAGCTGACAAAGGGTGAGAGGCACACCCTGCACAAGGTCGCCAGCCTGTTGCAGGGCCAACACAGAGAGACAGACAACCATTCACACTCACATGCCTATGGGCAATTTAGAATCACCAGTTAACCGAACCCCAGAAACTGTATGTCTTTGGACTGTGGGAGGAAACCAGAGTACCCGGAGAAAAGCTACTGTTACGCAAACACGGGGAGAACATGCAAACTCCACACAGATTTGAAACGTCTGTTTCAAATCTTCAGTAATACATGCTGAGTAGGTCAGGAGAGAGATACAACAGTGACAGCCATCTTTAAAACATGGTGGAGGCACAAACTCTGTTTTTTTTTTTATGTTTCAATAAATCTATTTCCCATTTTCCTAGCAAAACATAAAGAAAAGGGGAGTGCGTAAAGACTGGAGTCAAGTCTCCATTCACTATTCTCATTTGTCAATGAGAATAGTGAATGGAGACTCCATGCATACCAAAGGAAGTGTGTAGCTGTCTGCATCCCCAGGCCAACAAAAGAAGTTGGCAATAACAAGGAGTGGTTCTTGCACATGAAGAGAGAATCTTTATTATTTCTTTTAATTTCCCCACACAATGAGTGTGATCCAACTTAAGCCACATGTTGTCTCATCTAATGACCAGTGCACATCACTTCAAAATACACTATTAATTAAATACAGCTTGGTCTGGTGACAAGATTTATTTGCATGTGTCATCCCTTGGGCAACATCTGCAGTCATTTATGTACATGTACACAATGCAGTCCTTATGATGTTGTGCACCTGTTTTGCATAGCCCTGTGTTTGATCTGAATGTGGGAGTGGGTTACTTTGCATTTCCGTTGCATTGATGAAATAAACAAACAATCCTTTTTTTCTGTGAGTGTTGAAGGAACCTAAAGAAAGGCAAAAGTGTGTGAGACACATTGCATTTACCAAATTTAAATGTGGAACACATCTCTGCCAATGTCCAGAAACAAGAAGCCAGCTGGGTGCAGGTTATGACAGTCTCCAAGGGGATGACCTTTCATGTCTGTAGCAACTGAGAATTTCATAAGAGAAGGAAGAAAGAGGAGGAGGTGGAGGAGTTTGAGAAACACAAGTACACAATTAAAATAAAACAAAACACAGTGATCGAGTGAAATAAGATTGAGTGTCACTCAAACAAATCGAATGCCAGTGTTGTACAATCACTCTTCACAATTCATAAGCTCAAATAAAATCCACAAACACTTTGTCTCCAACTGTGCGTCATTTTCTTCACACTGAGCTTGTTAACTTCATATCCTGGTCACACCCATCTTATTTCTTCTTTTTTTTTTTTTCCATAAACAGCTTACTTCCTCTTTCCCCTTCACTTGAGTGACATCTCTGGCCTACCACACACACACACACACACACACACACACTAACACCCACCTACACAAACACACAAAGCTCCCTCTGCTGATCCTAATAGGAAAATTGTGAGTTATGTTCAGACTGGTTGTCTGTGTAAGTGTGTGTATGTGGCACTGTTCCCAGTGTCATAGCTTAACTTTTGTGCTGAGTAACTCTGTGACTAAAATCTGACCTGACTCAATTAGTGCATGTGTGTGTGTGTGCATGTGTGTGTGTGTGTGTGTGTGTGTGTGTGTGTGTGTGTGTGTGTGTGTGTGTGTGTGTGTGTGTGTGTGTGTGTGAATAGACAAATTGTGCCTGACTTCATTATGTGGTATCTGGTCAGCTGGTCTCGTGTGTGTAATACAGAGATTTGAAAGATGGTGTCATCACTGAAATGCCACATATGTACACAAACATAATTCCCCATATACTTAAAATGCCCAGAGCAGCTACATTTAATGGTGTGTGGTTACGACTAATGATATACGGACACTGGGAATTCCATGTTTCCATCAACAACCAGTTTTGGGGCCAATTTGTTTTCTTTGCATGTCTTTCCTCTGGTTCATATTATCCATAGAAATGGGTTTTTATGTGTTTTATTTCATACTTTTGACTATCAGTTCTATCAGATCATCTACCTCCATCTCATCCTATCCTGGCATCCTCTTCTCTAATGCCAGCCCTACATGTCCTCCCTCACTACATCCATGAATCTCTTCTGAGGTCTTCCTGCCTGGCCATTGCCATTTATCCAGGCTTGGGACTGGCAATTGGACTACACTGGCTTGCGGCCCCCTGTGTCTTGGTCATTTGTCTATATATTCCTATGTTTTACAAATATGGGATACAAATATATTTATTGTTTAAACACACTGGCACTATGTACCACTGCAGCACAACAGCTTGGTTTATATACTGGATGTGCTAAGCTTTCAGTGCCTTTTCGATACTATTTTACCACTTCAACTCCTTCCATTAAAGGATGTAGAGGGGCAGGGGAGGACCTGTGAAGAGGAAACAGGAAGGATGTTAAAGCTATTTCAGTTGTACTGCTGTTTTTCTCTTCATACAGTCATGATACATCATACTCAACTTAAAGAAACTGATAAGATTTTTGTTTTTTTTGCTATAATGTGTGTTCCATCTGTTCTTTATGTCATTTGCATTTACGTTTTGCTGTTTTCCTTTCTTCTCGGGAAAAACGGAAACACCTCTAAGAACGGGTGGACAAGCTACTGCACATTTGGGTGGAGGGGTAAGCAGTGCATAAAGCTTATTAATGGTTTGTGTGAATAAGTGTGACAGTTAGCAAAGGGAGGGCCAACACAAAGAAAATATCACGTTACACAGTCTGAACACTGCAAACAGTTGGAGGAGGGGACGGCACAGAGACACAGAAAAATCACACACACTGGTTCAGCACGTAGAAATGTACAGTTTACTACCTTGGAGCAACACTTGAACATTGCTCTCAGGCAATGCTATTAGATTACTTTGGTTTTGAACTCACATTGTGTTCACAGACGCATGCACGCACTGGAACAAATAATGCATGGAAAGAGTTCACTATTAAAGGTGCAGTTCAAAGCATTTTTCAAGTAAATTCATGTAATTTGTCAGAGGCTTATTTTGAGATTAAATAGTGGTTGTATCATTGATGGTGAATTACCAGTCATTGAATTCTACAGTAGTGCTTTGTGGTGGCCTCCTGAGTCATTGAACTTCTCAGCATGATATTAGTCATGTAGCCAAATTTATTCTCATTGATATGAAAATAATCATGAGGAAATTCCAACTAAAGCAGTCTTACACTGGAACAGGAGAATTTTTGGCCGCTCCCTTATTCAGAAGGAGTCACTACAGCACGCAGCGCTGCCATGTTTGATCAAGCAGATTTTTTTTTAATGCCGAACGCTCTTCCTGACACAACCCCAAAGACATTTGTGTCGCCTTCAGGGAGCTTTTGCTTGTTAGGTGAATGTGTGAACCACTACATGATAAAGTGGTGGTGGCCAATTCATTTTTTTTTTTATACTTATCAAGGGGCCACACGAGAAACTGGGACTGTTGTGGAGGGCTGCACCAATAAGCCTATAAATACATTAATAGAGAATTGAGTTCAGCTTACTGGTGCAGCCCTCCACAACAGATTCTCATGTGGCCTCTTGGGAAAATTAATTGCCCACACCTGCTACTTCGGTAACAGACTTCTATGAAACCTGAAGGTTTCATTTTTACCGTGCATGAGGGTGGGGATAATTGAAATAACACCATCCCCTAGTGGACATATTTGTCATACGTTTGAGTATTACCTTGTTTTAGAACAATAAATGAGGTTCCAGCTGTCTGTGCAGTTAATGCTGCCAAATACTGAGTAATATTAAAAAAATAAACACTTTTTTTTCTGTATATGACTCGTTCCCAAAGCGTGGCCTGTGTTGTTTATGTGTTTAAAACAAATTTTAAGGGAAATTCATCTATTTCTCTTGTATTTTGATGAGAGTGGCCTCTAGCCAGGAAAATTTCACAGGAACAACCGGGGGTGAGTGGGGCCCCACGGGATTTTCGGGTTTTTAAGTGGGCCGTAGCACTCTTGACTTTGGGAACCACTGCTGTGTATGTTCCCAAAGAAGTCAGGAATGATTGAACAAGTGGCATTATCATGAGTTTTAGAACATTTTGCAGTTCATACGCAGTCTCCAAAAATAATGATGCCGATTTATTTGCTTTCCTGCTGTAATGTCAACACTCTGTATGTGATGAAAATGTTAACTATGTCATAACTAGTGCATATTGACTTTTCATGTAGGTTGTGGAGTTTTTGACTTTGCTGCAATAGAACATCACTCATCTTTAAGTCTGTGTGGATTCTCAGTCATCCAGGTCATAGGAGTTAGAAAGAAGGTCAGACACCAACTGGAGGAAGAGAATATGAAATGGAACAACATTCATATATCAAAGTTTATCAGAGAAACTCAGGAAAATTTTCTCCAAGCATGGCATCCCAGTGTGCTTCAGAACCCACAGACACTCTAAGACAAAAACTAGTTCATCCCAAGGACAAGTCCCATACACACGATAAGCAACGCAGTGTGCAGTGCAGTGAGAAGTGTTCGGACCTCTACACTGGAGAAACCAAACAGCCACTCCACAAACAAATGGCACAACATAGAAGAGCCACCTTGACAGGACGAGACTCAGCTGTATATCTGCAGCTTTATGATAAAGGAAACTCTTTGAGGATGCCAGTGTTCACATTTTGGAGCAGGAAGACAGATGGTTTGAAAGAGGAGTAAAAGAGGCCATCTATGTCCGCTGTGAATGACCGTCACTAAACAGAGGAGGTGACTTACAACACCAGCTGTCAGCCACCTACATTGCAGTCCTGAGAGCCTTTCCCAGGCGCCTCAACCCCCACTCAAACCTTACGTCAAGTGACTTCAATAAGTCACATGATAGGGTGGGGCAAGGTCTCACAGAGGTTTCACCCAAAACCCCTGGTGATAATGAATGACACTTTTTTTTTACACCTTGGCTGATGATGTACATGATTAATAGTGGTTCACCACCTCCAAGGAGGTGTGTGTTTGTTTATTTTTTTTATTTCTGTAGCAAATAAATAAATAATGCATGAATGAATATTTTAACTACATTAGGAGCTCCAGTTGCTGCCTCACCTGTCTCTTTCAGTCTCTCAGGTTGCATGTATATATTTTTTATTTATATTTTAATTTGTTTTCCTAATTTCTATTTTGTATTTTTTTGTATTTATTATGTCGACACCTGGAGGATTGCTCCAAATAAATTTGATTGTTTTGTGCAATGACAATTAAGATATCTTATTTTATCTAAAACAGAGGGTTCTCTCTCTTTACTCCCTCCATGTCCCTCGCAGGGTTCAGTGTTACGTAAAGTACACCGAGTGCTGTTATTGGCTAAAACTGGTTATAAATCTGCAAGAAGAAATAGATAAAAATAAATAAATAAATCATCTTCGCGTGTTGCGTATCCGGAACCTTTGAAGGAGGGGGAAGACTTTAACGGGAGGACATCTGTGCAAAGATGGCAGACGTACCAGAAAATGCCCCGGAGCGTAAGCGGTTAAACTTACTTTTCTCGACTTTTATCACTGCAGTCATGCAGTTGGTGTCTGGATTTTATGAATTTTCTTTTAACTGTAAGTTTGTGGTGGCATTTAAACAGCAGGCGGTTGTTCCTCGAACACTGGGAATTTTCAGCAGTGTCAGCTTTGAAGCTACTATGTTTGGGAATGACATCATTTAGGATTTTTCCCGTTGGATTGCTCCTACCGGGATGTTTTAGATGCAGTAATTAACAACATCACGTTAAATTCAGAAAGCTAAATGTGGTGCTTACTGCGGAGCTTTTCAGGCATCAGTGGATGGATCAGTGCAGCAAAGTGTTTGTTTATTTGTTTTTGTTTTTTTTTGTCTGCTTGCTTGTTAAAACACGTGTAATAGCTACACATGGCACTTTAAAGCGGTATCGAAATCCTACTACGTCGTCAAATTTTGCTGAGTCATGATGACAGTCTTCTTTGCAATATGAACCTGTGTGATCAATATATCAAAGTTTTCATAAAATCATCTTAGTCGTCTCATGACTGGATTGAGTGACACATTCACCTTTGTGTAAATGACTGTTCTTGACCATCACGTGTAATCAGGTGTATTACATAAATTTTACCGTCACATGCAGTTGTGGTCAGAGGTTTCCACCCACTAATGGGCATGAATGTGATGGTAATTTTGGCCCTTCAATGATTTCTTTGAACCATAGTTTTTCCAAGGTGGAATGCTTGTACAGCATATATATTTTAATGAGAGCTGGGTGCACACAGGGTCAAAAGTACACATATAGGCTCAAATATATACACACACACACCCACTAATGTTTAGTTAAATATCTCTTAGCAAGTTGCACCTCAGCCACATGCTTCACCAAGCTTGTAGCTGAATTCTGGCTGGGTATTTGACCACTCTTCTTGGCAGAATTGGTAGAGTTCTTTCAAATTGGTTTCCTGGCACAGACCCAGCTTTTAAACATAGTCTGTAAATCATTGTTCTGCTGGAACACCCAACTGTGTCCAAATCTCAACTGTGAAGTTGTTGACACTAGGTGAAGTTGAATTTGGAGGTAGTCCTCCTCCATTATTCCATTCACTTTGCCCCGTATACCAGTACCACTGACACTGCCCCACAGCATGATGCCACCACCACCATGCTCGACAGCTGGTACAGTGTTTTTAGGTTTGAGAGCTTCATGTTTTTTCCTCTAAACACACCACTTGCCTTCTCCAGAAGGCATTTGGTGTGTTTATGGGGGCAGCTACATATTTCAGTCCAGCTCGAAGGTGTTGATTAAGGAGCAGGGGCTTCTTCCCCTAACCCTCTCAGTCCATGGTGATGTAAAACTAGCTGTGGACAGTGACGCTGGTGTTTCAGCAGTTTCCAGTTGATGGCAGAATTGAGCCTTGGTGGTTCCTGGGTTGTTCCTGAACATCCTAACCAAGTTCCTCTCGTCTGAGGGTGAATGTTTGGGTCTTCTTCCAGACCTTGGAAAAGTGGTGGCACTGCAGTTCTTTAGAAATGGCTCCAAACAGCCTTCCCAACTTGTATAAATTTACAGTTCTCCTTCTTAGATCCTCACAGAGTTCCTTGGTCTTTCCCAAGTATTGGTTAATCCAATCAGTGCTGTCAAACAAATGTTTTTTATGCTGGCAAAGAGAAACTACCAGTTGTTCTCAATCATGGTCATTAATGAAAAGTCAATAGGCCTTAGCCCTGTCAGCTTAAGACATTTTAGAACCTTCAGCACTGCTTATTAAAGATTTAAGTGAGTATGTTTATATTTGAGCCTGTGTGTATAATTTTGACTCTGTGTGGCTTAGAGAAGTTCCAAAATAAATTCAAACTTGTCCACCTGATTCTTGTTTTTTTTAAAGTCATTAAAGATGTATGCTGTACAGTCATTCCACCCTGGGAAAAGAACAGTTCAAAGAAATTATTAAAAGCCCCAGATCACCATGATGTTCATGCCCATGATGAGTGAATGTAAACTTCTGACCACAACTGTAGTTGGTATGTTTGAAAACACATTTGCTAGAACCTTACAGGAAGCGTGGGGCTGATGAAACTTTGGAGAAGTTCTAGAACAACCACCAGAAGCAGATCTAGAATATTTAGATCACTTTAAGATTCTGAGGCAAAGCAAGTATCCTGAGGACCACTTTCTATTTTATCCTTGTCAGACTGTCCGGGTACAACAAGTGAGCAAGCTGGCAAGTCTGCATCATGCCAGGGCTGTCCCAACCAGAACCTGTGTGCCTCTGGAGCCACAAAGGCCCCCGACCCTGGTAAGACTGCATCTTATTATCTCATCACTTTTGTATTTTGATGTGCATCTGGGCTTCAGCAAATACATAATGAATTAGGTAAGAGCTTCACACAGCAAATCTCCATCTCCTGCTCATATGCCTACAGCTATAGCAGAGATAGGAGAGAAGCTGGCAACAGTCAAACACAAGATCCTCGTGTTGTCTGGAAAAGGAGGTGTGGGGAAGAGCACCTTTAGTGCTCACTTGGCCCACGCTCTGGCAAGTGACACCACAAAGGAGGTAATGTTTCAGTTTTCATTTGTTGCCATGCAAATCACATCCAACAGCAAACAAACAAGTATCTTCTTAAACTCAGAATCCAACTTGTTGCCGGATTGTTTTTCCCTGTTGGAACTCAAGGAAGAGGAGTTGTGCATGGCTGTTTCTGGTTTTAAGACTTTCGTTGGCCTGGGGATGATAAAAAGAAGTGTTCAAGAAACCAGTTTGATGTGCTTTGGCATGCTGTGATATCCTGCTGGAAAACATCAGAAGATGGTACACTGTGGTCATAAAGCACTGCACATGGTATCAACAGTACTCCAGAAGGTACAGGTTACAAGGCAGGCTGGATCCATGCGTGCATGTTGTGTACTCTAAATTAATTAAGATGCTATCATCCAAATCTCAAGGCTGAAGTTGAGACTCAGCAGGCCAGGAAACATTTTTCCACTTTTCTATTGTCCAAATTTTTGGAGCCCATGTGAATTTTAGCCTCAGTTTCCTGTTCTTACCTGACTGACAAGAGCAGCATCCAGTGTGGTCTGTGGCTGCTGTAGCCCATCTGTTTCAAGGTTCGATGCGTTGTAAGCTCAGAGATGCTCTTTGGCACACCTTGGTTGTAATGAGTGGTTATTTGAGTTACTGTTGCCTTCCTGTCAGCTTGAAGCAGTCTGGCCCTTGTCCTCTCACCTCTAGCATCAACAAGGCATTTTCACCCAAAGAACTGCCGCTCACCGTTCTCCCTAAGCCCGAGAGATGGTTGTGTGGGAGAATCCTAGTAGGTCAGCATTTTCTGAAATGCCCAGACCATCTCATCTGGCACCAACAACCATGCCACATTCAAAGTAACTGAAAACAAATTTCTATCAGAATCAGAATCAGAAGGTTTTATTGCCATATGGGTGAACAGGTTCACAACATTAGGAAATTGCTGCTGTACTTGGTGGTTACATAAAAACAAATGGGTATAAACACTAACACAATATTACAAAATATACAGTAGAGAGATTAACTACGATAAGTTATAATCATTTAGTGCAGAGCATAAATCAGCAGGTGAATGCTGAAGTGACATAAAGTGACTGTAAAGATAATAAAATGTAAACTGTAGTCAGGTAATATGTACATGACAGTGCAGTGATCAGTGCAAACAGACAGATGCATAAACATAGGGTCATTAGCATTTGTAGAGGGTGGTGATAACGGTCTTAGGGTTATTGTTCATGAGTCCAACAGCAGAGGGGAAGAAGCTGTTCTTATGGCCGGAGGTTCTGGTCCGAATGGACCGTAGCCTCCTGCCTGAGGGGAGAGGGTCAAAAAATCTGTGCCCAGGGTGAGAGTGGTCGGCTGTGATCCGACCTGCAAGCCCCAGTGACCTGGAGGTGTACAGGTCCTGGAGAGATGGGACATTGCAGCCAATCACCTTCTCAGCAGAGTGCACAATGCGCTGTAGTCTCTGTTTGTCCCTAGTGGTGGCTCCACAGTGATGGAGGAGGTAAGGACCGACACGATGGTGGCAGTATAGAACTGCACCATGGTCCTTACTGGCAAGTTGAATTTCTTCAGCTGCTGCCGGAAGTACATCCTCTGCTGGGTCTTCTTGATGACAGAGGTGATGGTTGACTCCCACTTGAGGTCCTGGGTGATGATAGTTCCCAGGAAGTGAAATGAGTCCACTGTGGTGATAGGGGTGCCAGTCAGGATGATGGAGGGTAGAGGGGCTGTGTGCTTCCTAAAGTCCACTATAATCTCCACTGTCTTCTGGGCGTTTAGCACCAGGTTATTGTGGCTGCACCAGGACACCAGACGTTCGACCTCCATCCTGTAGGCAGACTCGTTCCCATCTGAGATGAGTTTGATGAGAGTCAAGTCATCTGCAAACCTAATAAGCTTGACAGACTGGTGGTCAGAGGTGCAGCAGTTGGTGTACAGGGAGAAGAGCAGAGGAGAGAGGACACAGCCCTGAGGAGTGCTGGTGCTGATGGTCCAGGCGTCCGAGACAGCCTCACGTGCTGCTTCCTGTCGGTGATCCACCTGCAGATGGGATCAGGCACGTTCATCTGGGACAGCTTGTCTTGGAGGAGATCAGTCAGGATGGTATTGAAGGCAGAGCTAAAGTCCACAAACAGGATCCCATCCTGATGCTCAGTTTGTACTTCAGCAGGTCATCTTGACCACATCTAAATGCACTGAGTTGCTGCAATCCGATTGGCTGATTAGATTTTTGCATTAGTGAGCAGTTGAACAGGTGTACAAAGTAGCCAGTGTGAAAATCCTGATGTTTCTCATAATAAGCAACTAAACACACTGACCACTAGGGGTCAGTAAATACACAGCAGAGGGATAGGTCAACATGCCACAGGTTTTTTATATATATATATATATGAATAACATTTTTAGTTGTAAATCTGTGTTAGTTATCTGAGTTTGAAAATTTATTTATTCTGTGTCTCCTGTTCCTTACTAAATGTCATCCTCTTGATCTGAGGCATGGTTTTCTAGCAAATATAACAAAAATTGCCCCCATTGTGATGTCAGGTGATTTCACACTGATGCCGGCATCCACTCTGATATGAAACACTTCATCAGTTTATTGGAACATTTTGATTTTAAACAGCCTGTGACTGGACTCACCCATACAAAAGCTTGATCTAAATTGTTCCAGTTCTTGATGTCACAAGCACAGATGTTCTAGATGTTGCTTCCTGTGATTCATTCTTGCTTATTTTCGTATGTATTTTGTTCTAATGCCACTGCACACCATGAGATATGCCAAGTTTTTAGCTAACAGCTCTTTGGGGATCGCAGGAAAAACTGTGTTGAACTGTGTGATCTCTGCCATTTTTCAGAGATTCAAAAGAAGAAAAGAGAACAAACGATGTGTTTTTGTGACAAGCTGCTTGTAACAAAGTGCCGAAAGATACAATTTAACAAGTTCATCAAGTTAAAACAAACAAACAAAAAACAAACAAAAAAAAACAAGTTCATCCCTCAAGTTAGGTGCTTTTTTTTTTTCTTCAAAGCTTGAATCATTCATGGGTCAGTGTTCAAAAAACCAAGGAAAAAAAAAAAACATTCCTCTGAAAATGTTCAGGTACAAGGACTAGACCGAAAATGGGAGAAAAAGCAGCCAATGTCCAAAGTTGGGAAGACCTTCAGAAAACTTAGGGAACTATTTCTCAAGACCACTTTAAAAAAGTCCTGCATCCAAGAATATGATGGCTTTAAGATGTATATAATCTTAAAATATTTTAGTATTTAAAAAAAATAAAGTGTATTTGACTAATCCGGTCTGATCTGGAGACATTTTTCTAGAATTTTATGATGCCCATTAAGGAGTGAAATTGGTCTATAGGACCCACAGTGCGACACGCCCTTATCGTTCTTAGATGAGAGGTGTGCCACTTTCTTCTGTTAATGACAGGGCTGAAATATGGACTATTTAAATAATATATATTTTGATGTGTCAAAATGAACAATCCAATAATATCAAAGATGCTTTCCTTAAATCTGTACTGCTTCAATTAGTTTGCTGAACTTGGGAAACTAAGAAAATATTCAGAATTAATGTCTTACAGTGGTGTGAAAAAGTGTTTGCCCCCTTCCTCATTTCCTGTTTTTTTGGCATGTTTGTCACACTTAAGTGTTTCGGAACATCAAACCAATTTAAACAATAGTCAAGGACAACACAAGTAAACACAAAATGTAATTTGTAAATGAAGGTGTTTATTATTAAAGGTGAAAAAAAAATCCAAACCATCATGGCCCTGTGTGAAAAAGTGATTGCCCCCTAAACCTAATAACTGGTTGGGCCACCCTTAGCAGCAACAACTGCAACCAAGCGTTTGCGATAACTTGCAATGAGGCTTTTACAGCGTTCTGGAGGAATTTTGGCCCACTCATCTTTGCAGAATTGTCCTAATTCAGTTACATTAGAGGGTTTTCGAGCATGAACGGCCTTTTTAAGGTCATACCACAACATCTCAATAGGATTCAGGTCAGGACTTTGGCTAGGCCACTCCAAAGTCTTCATTTTGTTTTTCTTCAGCCATTCAGTGGTGGACTTGCTGGTGTGTTTAGGATCATTGTCCTGCTGCAGAACCCAAGTTCGTTTCAGCTTGAGTACACGAACAGATGGTCGGACATTCTCCTTCAGGATCTCTTGGTAGACAGCAGAATTCATAGTTCCATTTATCACAGCAAGTCTTCCAGGTCCTGACGCAGCAAAACAGCCCCAGACCATCACACTACCACCACCATATTTTACTGTTGGTATAATGTTCTTTTTCTGAAATGCAGTGTTCCTTTTACACCAGATGTAATGGGACACACACCTTCCAAAGAGTTCCACTTTTGTCTCATCGGTCCACAGAATGTTTTCCCCAAAGTCTTGGGGATCATCAAGATGTGTTTTGGAAAAATTGAGACGAGCTTTAATGTTCTTTTTGCTCAGCAGTGGTTTTCTCCTTGGAACTCTGCCATGCAGGCCATTTTTGCCCAGTCTTTTTCTGATGGTGGAGGCATGAACGCTGACCTTAACTGAGGCAAGTGAGGCCTGCAGTTCTTTGGACGTTGTTGTTGGGTCTTTTGTGACCTCTTGGATGAGTCGTCGCTGCGCTCTTGGGGTAATTTTGGGCGGCCGGCCACTCCTGGGAAGGTTCACCACTGTTCCATGTCTTCGCCATTTGTGGATAATGGCTCTCACTGTGGTTCGCTGGATTCCCAAAGCTTTGGAAATGGCTTTATAACCCTTTCCAGACTGATATATCTCAATTACTTTCTTTCTCAATTGTTCCTGAATTTCTTTGGATCTCGGCATGATGTGTAGCTTTTAAGGATCTTCTGGTGGACCTTACTGTGTCAGGCAGCTCCTATTTAAGTGATGTCTTGATTGAGAACAGGTGTGGCAATAATCAGGCCTGGGTGTGGCTAGAGAAATTGAACTCAGGTGTGAAAAACCACAGTTATAGTATGTTTTAACAAGGGGGGCAATCACTTTTTCACACAGGGCCATGATGGTTTGGATTTTTTTTCACCTTTAATAATAAACACCTTCATTTACAAATTGCATTTTGTGTTTACTTGTGTTGTCCTTGACTATTGTTTAAATTGGTTTGATGTTCCGAAACACTTAAGTGTGACAAACATGCAAAAAAACAGGAAATGAGGAAGGGGGCAAACACTTTTTCACACCACTGTACATAAGATGTATTACATAAGAATCTCTTAGGGTGAATATTTTAAGCTGTGTCACAGACTGTCACCTATAAACTGATCACTTTTGCGCAACAGTTCATTCACCGTGATTTTATCGGTTGCATTCCCTCACAAAACGTTGCCGTTACCAGGTTTGCTAAACGCTCCTCAGAGAAATCACTGGGATAGTAATGCTTTAACAGGGCTCCTAGTGTCAGGATTCAGCCGCTGATTGTTCTGATCTGGTGTCCAATCAAGTAGACAGGAAATTCCTTGTTTAGCTTTTGAGGAATGGCAAAGGCATGTTGCAGACAGTACTTGCCTGAGTCGACTGATCTAAGACTGCACTGTGCTGGAGGATAAAGGGCATCTGTTTTCCCACTTCTACTTTCTTTTTCCTGTGTTAGATTGCCCTGCTTGATGTAGACATCTGTGGTCCATCCATCCCAAGGATCATGGGTTTAGAGGGAGAACAAGTAAGTCGGTAGCCAGCTGTCATTTATAATAGTGCAACATTTTAATTACTGGGACATATGGGTGCAAAGAACAATACATATGTTTCATTTTAGTGGACTACTTAGGATATCCACTGAACACCACATGCATTTCTGATTTGCTTTAGATTAAGCTTCAAGCAGTTGTGTCTTTCTGTTCTGTGTTGTGTGTAGGTTCATCAGAGCGGCTCTGGATGGTCCCCTGTGGTGAGTCGAGTTCAGAGCTTCTTTTTTTTTTTTTCTTTATAAATTTTTCTTTCTTTAAAGAAAATTTAAATGAGTCTCTGTGTTGTGTTGCAGTATGTGGATGACAACCTGGCAGTCATGTCTATTGGCTTCCTGCTAAGTAGCCCCGATGACGCTGTGATCTGGAGAGGCCCCAAGAAAAATGGTGTGGTAATATTATAGGTGTGTGTGTGAGAGATGCTTGTCTGTTTCCAAGTGGCACACAACTACAGCCTGCATGGTGTTTGTGTCCAATCAGGGATGATTAAGCAGTTTTTGAGGGATGTCGACTGGGGGGAACTGGATTACCTCATTGTAGACACTCCGCCTGGCACCTCTGATGAACACCTGTCAATCGTCCAATACCTAAGCTCCACCCATGTTGATGGAGCCATCATCATCACCACACCACAGGTACGCGCAGGCGTAGTATGAGCAGGTTTGCATTAGCATAGAAAGGCCTCTGTAGGAGCTTTTAAAAAAAAAATAGTGCCCAAAGTTTAGAGGTTTAAAAGTATTTGGACATATGTTCACAAATATTCATGACTTTAAAAGAAGTCAAAAACTATTCCGAACACTACTATGCAGCGATCAAGGGTTTTTCTTCTTTGTGCAACTTATCCTCGGCCCCCCAGGGAAAGGCGGGTGTTCAGCAGCTCATTTTCAGTTGATTAATTGTATCTCTTTTCAGTAGCAAAGCACTTTGTTTGCAGTGGTTTCTGAGAAAAGATCCTGTAACCTAAATGCAATCCAGTTTTATTATCCAATTTGTCTTTGTCACCCTGCCAGGCGGGCGGGCAGGCAGCTTTCAGCTCTGTGAACACAGAGTTTTTCACAGAGAATAACTTGATAATGATGTAACCTAGGATTTTCAAATTGATATGAAAGAGGCATCTACTAAAAATCTTGGATGACTTAGTTCTTACCATAATAATGCCAGTCACAGAAAATGACAGTATTCTCAGTAATTTATTTCTAATATGCTTTTAGCATTTCTTTTCCCTGGTTCTTATTTTGCCATTTTGCTTTTGATTTGATACGATGAGTAAAATCACTGAGGCTCATATGCACCCCATTAAGCTCTACCCGAGACCTGTAATGATGTCTTTTAGAACTTGTACTTCCAGGGGATTCATGGCACCTAAAAGATTCTGCTGCCAGGAGGCTGAGGGGTAGCACTGGATATAGCGCAGATTCCCAGCTATCCATTCTTAGCCGATTCCCAAGAATGAATCGGCCGAGAACGCTGCAATCAGCGCATCTGTTATTTCAACCTCTTCATTGCTTTTATTCAGACACCTGCACCGAAACTTTAGTGACATCTCATCAATTCTGAGCTCAACCGTGAGCTCATGAAATGAAACATCCAGATACAGTTGAACCTTTGGGTGATTACCTAAATTTCCCCAGCATTCCCCAGGTTTAACGACCTGAAGTTGCTCAGCCTGTGTTCTGTTTACAGCTTGAGTCATTTTAGTTAGTTAACTTGAGTCTGGTTGCGTGTAGTAGTGGCACTGAAAGCCACATATAAGGCAACTGGCTGACTACAAACCAGTGCCTTTGCTCAGTAGGTTGCACCTTTCTTTATGCAGCTGCTTTCTGTTGTGACTCAGTGTGAGCGGCTTTGTGGAATTGTTGTCACTTCCCCTTTACTGTATACTTAAATATTCCTGCTACCTTTGATCTTACTTTTGTGGCCCAATAGGGCCCATAAACATAGATGAAATTTGAATTTTGCACTAATAAATAATATGCAGTCTGTGGGTAAAGCTTAGTAGCCAAGCATTGGTTGCGTTCACACTCCACCCCCACATTCACTTCTGATTCCAAAAATCCAGGATTGAGGGCTTTAACATGAATCCACTGGAAGTAATGGTGGTCTCGGGATGCACTACATTATTTGTGAACATGCTGTAAGGTGGGATGTGATGAAACAAAGAGATTTGTTATCTAGATGTCATTAAAGTTGACAGTAAAGTAATTCCACTAACATGTTGGTCACAACGGATTGCTTTTATATGAGGTGGTGTTTTTTTTTTGGTTGCATACTGCAACCAACAGAGGATGCTGTTATATCATAAAACCATAAAAGCAATAGTCTGTCATGACACAAGAACATTGTAATACAGGATGTTTACAGGTATTTGTGCACACGGAACATCCTGTTGAAGGAATGGCATGCTGAAGAAGGGCAGTGCAGGATTCAAATGAATTCTGGATTTAGTGATTTTGTCTTGCAAGCCGTGCTTTCTATGAAGTCCTATATCGAGTATGAACACACCACAGCACAAGAGTGCTTTGTGTCAGCTGCTGAGTGCACATTCTTTTCTTACCCGGTTTGATAAGGTGATTTAGGTGTGATAAGGGCACAGAGAATAGGCACAAGGTGGTGTTTCTACTGAACACAAACGCCACCATAATATTTACACATAAATGCTGGAGATGAAGTCAACATTTTCTTGGATGCGGACAGTAAAAGACAGTGACCCGATATTACTTCCGGAAGCCATGCCGGAGCTCCTTGGTTTGTCAAACTGTGCAGATCAAAGTTTGGGAATGTTTCTTGCTGATAAATCTTGCCGGGATCTAGCGTGCCGAACGCCGAGCGTCTCGTCAAACAAATGTGTCCTACTTGTTTTTTTCGTTTTTCAGTTCTTACTGTGCTTGGTGAACCGAAGCACCAGTTTTAGGCATGCATTTCCTGGTTCTAAGGTTAGGCTGGGAGTGGTGAAGTCAGACAGCAACAGAAACACTTCCTCATTTTTCTAGGTCTCACTAACCAAATAGCAATGGGAATTACCCAATCAAATGAGCCAGAGTGATTGTTTGGTGAGCGTCTTTTTTGTGAAAGAGAAGTGTGTCTTTTATACTAAACCTACTCTAGTGTTAAATGTAGACACAGAGGCTGCTCCTTTTTATCAGTGCTGACAGCATGTCTCAAGCAAACATTTAAATGAACTGAATCCTCCATTTTGTCTCCTATCCTGCCCCCCACCCCCTCCCACCCCCCATACACACACGCACACACACACACACACACACACCTGGTTTGCCTTTCTCTTTCTGTGGTTCTCTGTCTCTGTCTCTCTAGGAGGTGTCATTGCAGGATGTGCGAAAGGAGATCAGATTCTGCCAGAAGGTTAAGCTGCCAATCATCGGCGTGGTGGAGAACATGAGCGGTTTTGTCTGCCCTAAATGCAAGGTCACTCTCACACTCACATGTGCATAATGCAAATAAGCTAACATGCGTCAGAGCCGTGTGTCTATGAACTTCAACAGGAGGTCTGATTACAAAAAAGGTGCATGGAGATAACTGTGCCACATATTTCACAGATCTAATCTGGTTTAAAATGTATAAAAGCAGTGCAAGCATATGCCTGATTAGTTTTGGGTTAAAAAAAAAGAATGGAACACAGGAAAGAGGAAGAGTGCAAGTGGTCTGAAAGATGTGCGCTTCTCTGTTATTTTCCTGTCTGAGGCAGCTCTTGAGAGAAAAAAAAACTGTCTCAGAGGGTGCGTGTTCATCTGCCACACAGATGCACTGTACAGGCTACTCTGCTTTTATTTTCACAACCACAAACAAGTGCACCGTGCAGAAACAGCAACAGAGTTCTGTGTGTTTCTTTTTGTTTTCCTGTCGTTTGTATTTCCTGAGATTTTTACACCACGTATGGTAGGGTTTTAAATCTGCTTCCTTCCTATCCAACATTTAACACATCACTCGGGGGGGGGGTGAGATTACTTGTAGAGGATATGACAGGACCATTCACTCACTTGCAGATTTTTGACAGTGAACAGTGAAGTAACCTAATTTCAAAGAAAACATAAGAGAGAAAGATCATTTAAGTGACCCTTTTAAAATATGCTGTCTGTAGAGCATATTATAGTTTTCAGGCTCGAATTCCCAGTGGAAAAAGTGGATGTTTACATAATTAACCTTTCCCAAGCACCTTATGTGTCATTTTTCTTTATCTTCTTCCTTGTAGAACACATCACAGATCTTCCCGCCCACAACTGGGGGAGCTGAGAAAATGTGTGCAGATCTGAAACTGCCCCTGCTGGGAAAGGTGCCTCTAGATCCGAGAATAGCACGGAGCTGCGATGAGGGCAGGTCTTTCCTGAACGAAGTACCCGACTCTCCTGCTGCAGAGGTCTACCAGAAAATTGTCCAAAGTGAGTTTGTTTTCAGGAAGACACACAAAACACACCCAGCTAAGCATCGTACAGTCTGCATGAATGTATGAAAAGCAAAAGCCATACGCGACATAAATCTAGCCACCCGTCATTTGAAGGATGCCTGGACTTGGCCTGGAAGTCCCCTACTGATCATTTGCTAGCAATCTGTCTCGTGAATGCGCACATGCAAGTGGTCAGAACGGGACTTGAAGGAGGGGGTGCAGAATTGGCAGCAGCACTGGGACCAGTGCAGATGTGCACAAGGAGATGACTTTTGATGGCCCAACTTTAAACCATGTATAGTCTTTCCATTATATGGCTCACACTCCTTTATTTGCACCACATGAGCCTCATGCGTCATTTGCGGATTATTTTCACTTTCCTTAGTAAGGAAGTTGACATATTCCTTCTTTCAGTGAAGACCCTTACTATTTTTGATGACTGGATCATTTAGTTGGTAGCTCAATTCCTGATTAAACGTAATGAAAGAAGAAGTGGTCGCCATATAAATGGGAAGCGGCCAATCAAAAGAGGAAGAAGGGGAGTTGTATCGAAATTCAATAAGTATGCTAAAGCCTGAGATCAACCTTATTGAGTCTAATGTGGGTCTAATGAGCTGATTCACCCCTAACTGAAATCATCAATTGGCAAACATTTCTCAGCTTTCTCAACACTCATGTATTGTCATCATCACCGCACTCTCTCTCCTCCACCAGGTGTCCAGGATTACTGCTCCAACAGGGTAACCGAGGAGCAAAGCACAACCTGACTGCATCAGATGGCAGCCACGTAGGACCAGAACACCAACGCAGATCACATGACTAGAGCGTGGCAGAAAAGTACCGAATAAGAGGCACGCGAAGCAAACGCACATACACATCAGCATCGCAGCATTTATCCACGACTCAGAGAAATCTGAACAGTTTGTTTTCATGATTGGCAGCAGCTTCGAGTTTCGTGAGCTGATCAGACTGCACTGTGCCACAGTTCCTCTGCTGGCACAGTATTTCCTGAAGAACTACTAAGAATGAATGAAATGAATACAGAAATTGCTTCCCATTTTGTTAGAAAAATAAAGTGGTGTTATCCAAATAAGTACTTGACCCCATTTTGAATATGAATGCACTCAAAGCCTCGGTGTTAACGCTAGTAAAGGTGCAGTTTCAGATGTGGCTTATTGATGTTTATGGTGTTTTTATCAGTTTTGGGGGAGAATTGAGCTGCATGGCAGCATGAAAAAAAGAGTGTATATCAGTCTTTGCCTGTACTGGCGATACTCGATGTGAGAGCCATTCAAAGTTTGTCTTACAGCAGACATCAAGGCTTCTCTTCATTTTAATACATTGGTGCGGGACCTCCCAACACTCAAGTCTCATTTGAAGTCACTTTTGTGTACATTATGTCAGTCCCTTTAGTTAAAGCTTTCCACCGTGCTTGAGCAGGTGCGATAATGTTTACCTGTTTATGGCAGCAGGTAATTGAAGTCTAAGTACAGAGTAAGCCACGAACATAGAAAGAAATTTCCTTGGATTTTACTGTCACTTTAATAGCGGTCACTTCACATTTCAAATGAACAAACTGTTGACAAAAACTCCTTCAAATGCTTCCTGTTTTTAAGATTAAAGAAGTACAGTACAGGTGCGTGATGAAAACACGTTTAACGTTTAACACGTTTAAGTCCATTTTACATAAAAGCAGGAAAAAAAATAGTCACACATTATTAACTTTTAATTCAAATGCCAAATTGCAGTCATTTACTTGCAACAGAAAAAGTTTAGTTTTAGTTTTCAAGTGTTTCTCTTGAGTTTCGACTTCTGAGAAAATTCAGTGTTCCGACTCATATTTGGGTCTAAAAATGTGAATTGAGTCATTTTTTGTTTTAACCCAAGTTTTTGAGAGATTTCTAAAAATATTTGTTTTCTTGTTTTTATGACGACAGTCTAATAAATTTGTTAAGCGCTGTATGCAAAGAACAATGTTAACAGTGTGTCTCATGTGTGCATTAGAATTTACAGACCTCAGCGGCTCTCGAAACAACTAAACAAAATGCTGTTCTACTTGATATCGAGAAATATTTTTAAACTTGCAAACATTTCCACCCCTGTGCAGCAGTGCTGGCATTGAATTCCGGGAATAGCATGCCGTTTTACACACTGCAAAGCAAGCCGGCCATCTAAAGCTCAAAAGTTATGGTTAAGGTCAGCTGGCTTTCACATTGTCAGGTGTCGTTCGCTGATTTTCTGAAATTTGGAGCCACTGGCTGTGTTTTCCTTGTAACTGTGTTAACTCTTCCTCACGAGTTGAGTTCATATCAAAACTTTATTTTTTTTTGTCTCAGATTTACAGTAATTACAACATAAAAACAAAGTTTAATGTTTTCTTGAATGGACTTGCTTTAATTGATTAAAGACCAAATCAATGACCAAATGAAAAAAGTGTCCATTTATTGAACACTGAATGGATTGACTTGAGTTTGTCTGCTTTTACAGCCGAAGTATTTTATTTATTTTATTTTTGCTGCTGTCTGAACAGTTCTGGTATCAGTGGTGTGAGCACAAGTTTCCTGGGTCTGTATTGACCAGTCTTGGGAATTTGTGTGCCGCAGGGTGTTTGTGTCCTTGTTTGTACTCGGCGTGACTCGTAGTTCCTCCAGAATTCAGTAGAAAATACATATGAAACTGCATCTACATCCTGCTGGCAGACATAACAACTGTAACCACACTTATACAGAAATATTTTTCTCACAGTTATGACACATAACGGCGTAATCTCTATGATGCATCTGGTTCGGTAGTCGATGCAGTCGGGAGTTTTAAAATGGAAAAGGTACAATTTTCATTAATGAAACACTCCAGCAAACAGAAAGGTGCGACATGGAGTGAGTAAGCTGTCTTTATCTTCCATTATTTTAGAATAAATTATTAACACCAATAAGCAATAAGAACATTTTGAAATCTTGACTCCCAAACAACCATAAGCTGGCTCTCTAGCCAGCTCTGTAGTCAAGTTAGATGGGTCTAAACAAATACTGGGCATGGCACTGAGGCATGCGTGGTTTTGCCAAACCGGTTCTAATCCTTGTAAAACAAAACAATTGTGCTAAAAACTGCCTCTGTTAACCTTATTGCTGCACCTTTGCATTGATTTCATGGCCAGAGAAGAGGGTGGATGTGTGTCTGTGAATTTATGTATTTTTTTGTGAGCTTAAAAGAAAAGTGATGAGGGCAATCAACAAATGTGCAGTCTTGGTGATTATAGTCTGCTTCCCAAAGAATAAAATCAGTAAAACAGTCATGATCAAAAAGGAATTTGATTTAGAAAATCTGTGACTGTGTGTGTGAGAATTTGTTGCAAATTTGTTTATGAGCCTTTACGTAGTGTGAAATTGTGCTGAAAAGCAGCTCTCGTTCACAGAAGAAAGTGTGCAGAGTGCATTCAATATTATGTTGATGCTTTCTGTTTGTGATAAAGAGGCAAAATGTGACTGCTGTGAAATCAAAGTCATCCAAAATAATAAAGACGCTAAAACAAAGCTGACTTGTTTTAATATGAAGTGTGTGATGATGAAAGTTCGAGACTGACATAATGTCTTCTATCAAACTCTCTCCCTGTGTAAGCATGATGGGACTTCACTTCCTTATGATACTAATAATGACATTTCTGGCTTTAGGAAACAACACCTCCTACCATTCATGAGACCGCCTCCAGGATAAAATCATTGAGTCCCTTTAAAAAAGCAGCAAAGCCAAATAACTTAAATCCTAGGTGTCTCGTTTGCTGATCCTCAATGCCTTGGGAGCCAGCTCTGTCATCATGACTCAGTTTGAGGAGGTTCTGGACGAAGTGCGCTCGGCTCTGACTTGGGCCTCACCTGCCGAGATCCGAGCTCTGCTGGAGGGTTTGGTGGAGGAGCGGATCATCTCAGAGGCCTACAGCAAGAGCTTGAGTCTGCATCGATTCATTGACGGGGTCACACCTGAACTGGTTTTCGGGGAATCTGATGAGCCAGAAGAGGTATTTGTTTCTCAAGGGTCCGGCGCCCACTGCCAGCACCTCAGCCAAGGATCTCTCAGTCATGTGATGCAAGGTGGATCGCAGTCTGCCTCTACTTTCTACAAGCTGGCAGGATCGGAGTTTGTCCCATCAATGGATGAATATTACAGCTCAAGATCAGATCCACAGTATTACTCACTAAATGAAGATCAAGTTATTTACAGGAATAAACTAATTCAGGAGTTGATGGATGGGGCAGCAATGGACAAACACTACCAAAACCAAAGGCTCTACCCTGTACAAACAGTGTTTGATTGCAGTCTTACATTAAATGATGAAATAACTGAACTGCTGACAAGTGCAGATTCAATGCAGAAGCTTGTAAGCAATAGTGAAAGGGTAAATCAGGGGAATTTGGATGATGAGAGGGAGTGGTTAGAACACATTGAAGAGGCTGCTAGGCGGATAGCTGTACCTCTCTGGCAGCACTGGGATAAAGGAAGGAGGATGTTGATGCCTCTGGTTCCCTGTAACGCAAGTGGATGTTCAACAAGTGAAAACACAGTGACCCACAGCGAAGCACAATGCTCCATTCTGGATATGGAAGAGGAAACAGAGCTTGCAGCCGCTTGCAGGACACTTGATGCTTGTGCCGGGAACTTTAATGCAAGCTTCACGCTGGATGCTGAGAAAGCTGCTGACACACCTGAAGAGTTTTATTTCCCCACATATGATGTTGTGCCAACGCCTGGAATCAACATGGATCACTTCCAGACATTTGGAGAAGGAAGAAATGCCTCACCTTTCGAGGTTGGTGCGGCAACAGGCTCAAACAACAACGCCACAGACAATATGGAAGACTTCCTGGATGCTTGGTGGCCAGGTGAGAGGACAGTAGAAACAACAGATGGCCTCCGTTGTCTGACCGCAGATGAGCAATCTAGTGCAGGTTCTGGGCTCCCACAATTTACCTTTCCACATTTGAGTTCCTCGTTTGCACCAAAAGACGCTCCAGTTACAGGACAAGACAGTTCATTTTACTCCAGCGCAGATTCTAACATGACTGCAGGGCTTACAGAAAGTGTTTACAGGACTGGATATGGAACAGCAGCATGCAGCACAGACAGAGTAACAGACATCCCTGAGGATATAGATTCACACTGTGGTAAGTTTTGGCTCATATCACGGTCCTCTTTAAATGTAGCATATTTGTTTATTTATAGGCGTTATATATATTTCACTGACTTCTGCTTTACTTTGCTTTTCCTTCTGTAATTTATCATTTACATGAAATGTCTGGGGTTCTGGAAAACACTGCTGCTTTCATTTAGGCACCAATACAGGTTTGGCTCCTTGGCTTTATTTTGGCTTCATTCCTGCCATGACAAGATTTTGTGGTTAAGGTGTGGGCTGACTTTCAGTTTCATTTTGACTGGTAGTTGAAGGTGGATAAAAAAATAGGCTGTATTAAGCTCCCAAACACACCCATTTTCCAAATTCCAAAAAACAAAAAAACAAAAACATGTAGTAATGTCAAATTTCAGTAAAAGAAAAAGTCACTTAAATAGAACCTGCCTGACAAAGTGAAGTAGGCTAAAAGATCGCAAAAAAGCAACACATCATGCCACGAGCTAAAGCAACTCAAGAACAGAAAAGAAGTCACTGACATCTATCAGTCTGTAAAGGGTTACAAAGCCATTTTTAAGGCTTTGGGACTCCAGCAAACTATGGTGAGAGCCATCATCCACAAATGGAAAAGACTTGAAACAGTGGTGAAATTTCCCAGGAGCACAGGAAATGCATTTCCAGCTCATCCAGGAGGTCACAGAAGAACCCAGAACAACACCTGAAGAACTACCACTAAAGAGTGGCTGAATTTGAGACTGCAGGACCTTAAAAAGGCCCTTCATGCCTAAAAGCCCTCCAGTGTGGTTGGATTAAAATAACCCTACAAAGAAAAGTGGGCGAAAATTCCTCCACAGTGATGTGAAAGACTCGTTGCCAGTTTGCAATAGCGCCAATAGTGGCACAACCAGTATCAGGTTTAGGGGGCAATTACTTTTTCACACAGGACCGGTTGGGTTTGGATAACTGTTTTCCCTTAATAAATGAAATCATTTAAAAATGGCATTTTGCATTCACGTGTTATCTTTGTCTAAGAATACAACTTCTTTTATGATCTGAAACATTTAAGTGTGACAAATGTGCAACAAACCAAGAAATCAAGAAGGGGGCCAATACTTTTTCATGGCACCATATATTCTTCTCAAGGGCATTTTTACAGTAATGTGGGGGTTGTAAACTTGCAACCTAAAGCTAGTAGGCTGTGATATAGACTACCTTTAATTGACTCCATCACAATTAAAATACTTGCTTGCATAGATTTATAGCGGCTCTTTCCAAAGTAGGCCTCTCCTTCACATTTTTTTCTGCTGTTTTTAGTCATAATATTTACAGCGTCCATTCGGCTTGGTGAGGCTTCAGTTAACCTGAAGAAGCAAACAGAGAAATTAAAGTGTCATGGTCCTGGGCCCAGTGTTTTGTGTTCTTTTGTTTTCCTATGTTTCTCTGGTCCCTGGTGTTTCCCCCTGTCATGTTCCTGGTCCTGTCTCTTCCTGTTTTATTTTGATAGTCCTGTGTTCCCTAGGCCTTGTGTTTAATTTTTGCTTCCCCTTGTCTCGTCGGTGTAATTAACGTCACCTGTGTTCCCACCTGTTTTCTCCCATGCCATTAGCCCTCGTGTGTATTTTAGTCTTGTGAGTTCCTTGCCTGTTGTCGTGTCATTAGTGGTTGTACCCTGCTGTCTTCCCTGCGTGTCTCCCTTGTCTAGTCAGTTTCACGTCTCTCCCCCTCTGGTATATTCCGGGGAGAGCTCATGTTTTGGATTCTGTTTGTATGCTTGATGTCAATAAATGTGTGCAACAAGCACCCTCCCGGAGTTCTGCATTCGGGGTCCTCCTTCCTGCCTGCACAGCACCTCTCCCACGTGACATAAAGGCCACAAAAGCTTAATCTTTAGATTTGTTATGAACGTTAAGGCGAACTGTGCACTAACCATGTATAATGAACTTTGCTGTGGTAACCTATAATCAGTGTGTTCAGGGTTTTGGCGGACCTGTTTCTAGTAATGTTTACCCATGTAGAAGTTACTGCCATGAGTCAGTTACAAGGGTGGAGCTTTGGTTTCATAACTTACTGTGTTATATGTCCACCGATTTAAAGACTACATTATTCTTTTGTTCTGTTATTCAATCAGCTTCAAAATGAGTGGAAAGATCGTATCTTTTGTTCATATGCAGTCTACCACAGAACACAAATCTGCAAAGAGAGGAAAAGGACCTATCCTGCATGGCTTATTAGGAATGTTTTTGGCATTTATTATTTGTTATGATAGCCGCGGGACAAAGAGCAGGGGGAGTGGCATACAGGAAATGACCTGGGAACAATTGAACCCGGGCTCCTGCATTAGCCTTTTGGTATGTGGGTCCCCTGCTCAACCCGCTACCCCAGTGTCCAATGATTCTTTTTTTTATTAGGAATTTAATTCCTCCGACCCTCTCTTTGTGTTTGCCCACAACCTTCCCAACCTCCACTGTGTTAAATATGTTTGTGTGTATTGATGCCACTCATCCTGTGTGAGAGTTATGAATCTATTTTCATAGTTTTGTGGTGACTCTCTTTTTGGCACAAAAACCCTGTTGGATGACTTGTTACGGTAGGATCGAGCTTCAAGGAAATCAGGTGCAACATACTGATTACAGAGATGCAACTTTCTGTAAAACTAACTTCTATCCAGTATTATGTAACTATGTGGACAAACTGGTGTCAATGGTATGAGCCTGATGTAACTGTTTTGGCAACAGGGCACAATCCATGTGAGTTATCTGACTGGCAGGGGCACAAAGATAGAGCAGGTGCTTTCCACTCTGTAGTTAACGTTTACCCCCGGTGAGTGCTGATGCTGTCTTTCAGTTGCTTTAAGGAGCTGAAACAGAACAACTGAAAGCACGTCACTGCGATTCCCAAAAGCCAAACAATGAACATATAGTATTTAGCATGAGTAGAAAAAAATATCTTAGATGTAGGAAAGAAAAGCTGCATAATATCTTTAGGAAACTGAACCATGCCCACAACTTTGGAGCTACTGATGGCTGTTGACATGCGCAAGGGGAGGTTTTAGATTTGAGGTCAAGTGCAGTTAGCTTAAACTTGCAACACACACACACACACACACACACACACACACATCAATGATGAATGAGTGAGAAATAAAGGCAACATAACTGAAAAAAAAATCCACCTTTAAAAGTTACTTCTCAGCCATATTTGAGGATGTTGTGATGGCTATTATTTACAGTACCTATTTGCTTTCTGTCCTTTCCTCATAATAAACTGGTCCGTTATGGTGTGATGTTAGACCCTTAAAGTTTTTCTTTTTTTCTTCTTCTCCTTGTTAAGCCAGAGCTAAACCAAAAGCATAATCCCCCCCCCTCCCCACGCTCCGCAAACCGAACCACCCAGACTCGGTTTGGCAGGGTATATTAGGCAAAGTGAAAGTAAAAGCAGAGTTTATTCTAAACCACAAAAAGCTGCGCACAACTGTGTAGGTCAACAGAGGATATATGCAGCGGCGGTTCATGACTCAGAGAATATACATCAGGGAGTACTGCCGACCTGAGCATCATCCAGTGAGCCTCGACAGGTAGGAGAATAATCCTAAGAGCTGCTGCGTTTGGGCAGGGTAGGTGCAATGATCCAAAGTGCGCAGGCAAATAGAAGTTTTCGCGGGAATCCCCCCTCTTTTTTTATTTAGTAGACGTGAGTCAATATAATTATTTTAAATTTGTTTCGATTGATTTTTTCTAATTGAGCAACTGATTCATCACCAAATTTATGAGAAACGATTTTCTGCTTTGTTTTTAAAAGAAACTCCGTTGTGCGTGTGCGTGATTAGATGTTGTCGTTCCCACCATCATAGACCCCCACGTGTAAAATGGTGCGCGTAAAAGTTGTTGTAAGGGAAAGTCCAGCTGGGGATTTGTGGGGATTTCTACACAACTGAAGTATATTAATTGCTCAGAATCACTTCTTATGTTAAGGTTAGATGGTGTGTGTGTTAGTGGGCAGCCATGTAGGGTGGGACTGCTGCACTTGGAGCAGGGACAAAGAATTTTACACGTTCAGGTTCAGGACTTGTAGCTTTTCTCATGCTTGGTTATTATGGTCTTGCTATTCTAGTTGTGCAGACAATATGGTGTTCCAGGAAGCGTTTTTGTTATTTTGTGTGCGATCATTGCATATTTCTTTGTTTGTTTCTTGGTTGGTTGGTTTATTTGTTTGGGAAGGTGCCAGTCACACATTTAAGATTTATTAGTTTGCAGACAAAGACAAATTTCAAGCAAGAAAGTGAGTTGAAAATCCACAATGACACTTGTCCTCTGTCTTGTTGTCATAGGAGGTGTGTGTGTGTGTGTGTGTGTGTGTGTGTGTGTGTGTGTGCAGTACCCGTTTAATTCTTTAAAGGCCACATCGAGAAAAAAAAACAGGAAAAAGCACATTTTATTTGTATTTTTTGTATTCATTTGGGGGCAACAATACCAATAATCTTTTTTTGTTGTTGTTCAAACAACCCCATCATTTTTAACTGAGGTCTCCATCAAATGGTTGAGATTGCCCTTTATGGTAAAACTGAGAATACATAACCAGATTAGGTAAAATCAAATAAAATCCTTGGACTCGCTTAAATCTTCTCAGCAAAAGTCTTAAACCCTTCTTCTCCTGTGTTGGTACAACAGAACCACCTGCAACCGCAGGCTTTTGAGTATTAGAGCCCCTTTATTTCTGGTGACATTTCACAAAGCACTGTTGGTGTGCATTCAAGTCGAGGAACATGTTGTATTTCTGGGATTTACACCTTTACAAACCCTTTGGACTGAGGTAGCACCACTAAAGTGGCAACTGTCTGTACTCGTGCTGACACACATCTGGCAGGGGTTGTGAGGGACTTGGGATGTATCGCTGCTTCTGTAACAACGTGTTGCTGAGAGGAGGATGACGGTCAATCAGCTTTAGATGCTGGGATGTTGACTTGCTTCAAATTGTGGGCAAATGCAATCAAACGCTTTTAAAAGATTTTGGTTTCTTGTTTAGTACAGTATGGCACAGCTTCTGTGCTATATTGCATAGGCCAAATATTTATCCAAACAGGGTAAAGGGCCATCGCCTTGACCTCACTGCGGTCTTGTACACGTACCAGCATGCCAGAAAGATCCTTACCTCCCATATGTTGACTGTAGGCATGAATTAGTCATGGGCATGAAAAGTTTAGAGTCCATTTATTGTTTGTTAAACAGAAAGAAACACCTAAACCATGCACTGTTTCAATGCTTGTAATATGTCAGTATTCTAATATACACCAGTTAGTCGAATTACCCATAATGGTAATACAGCTGCATATTTTTTTCTAGCCATTTACCACATTTACAGTCTTTTTGAAAAATCTCATTCACATGAACGGGTGAACGTGTCCAAACTTTTGACTGGTACTGGTATCTTTGTGTGGACCTCATTGCTCCATCATTTGATCGTCAAAAGAGGCGTCGTTCTACAGATGTCAGATTGCACGGCCGTGCCCCATAAAGAGTTTTAGAGTCCATTTATTGTTTGTTATACATAAAGAAATCCCCCAAAATGACAAACCATGCACTGTTACAATGCCTGTAATAAGTCAGTATGATGATAGATGCCTTCAGGTCACAGTTTTTACCAGAAAGGGACAAATCAACTGTTTGGTAGAGAAAAATATTTGACCCTTATAAAACATTTCTTTTTTAGCTTATCATGTTACTTAATTCAGTCCAGAGCAAAAAAAGGACACGCACGTCCAAGTAGAAATGAAGATCGCCCTTCTTCAGACTTAAAGTTTTAACTTTTAAGTCTGAAGGCCCGAAACGTTACTTAAGGTTTGTTAATAAATATTTTCCAGGAGCTTTGCTGGTGCGCGGTCCCTTTTCTCCTTCTCTACTTAATTCAGTTCAGTAAAGTCTCTGACATTATGCCATGCCCCCCAAAAATGACCTAACTTTAAAATGTTCACCAATCAGAGTAAATTTGTCTAGTAGTCTAGTGTTCCTTTGTTGTTGCTAACTTCCTGTTAGGAAGCTAACTGAATAGGTCTACCACCGTTTCAAGTCTGCCAGCTCGAAATCAACATAGATCAACATCCAGTAAATGCACCTATTATTTTGAGAATAACGGATCAAAACCCAGTGGTAGAGATGGTTACAGCAGGTTAATTTCAGTGCTTGTCTCCAAAAAATACAGGGACTCATTGATCGCATTATGATAGGAATACCTTTAGGGAAATTTGCCAAAGGCATCCCCTTGGACTCAAGGATGAACTGAATATATGCTGGTAGCTAAAGCCACTGTAACCTTAAAAAAAAAAAGTCTTTTTATAAGTCTGATATAATTATGTGACATAATGTTAAACTATCCAGGATATTTGATTTCTCTCCCTGTGTTTATTATCAGATGCCAAAATGCTGGAAGTGGATCAGGATTCCACCTTACCCCGTTTGTACTTAGAAGATCTACTGGGTCTAGGTTTGTATTGCTGCAGCTTTGATTTCTGCATAGAGAATAAAACATGAATTATGTGTTGAGGCTGTGGTGATATAAAAAATACACTTATCACATAGAAGCAGTCACACAGAATGTTGCTGTCACTTCTTTCGAGGGTTAAGATATATAAAATAAAAACAAAAACATATACAGTTGTGGTCAGAATTTTACAGACATTCATTATGGGCGTGTATTTTATTAGCCTATCATATATACAGCTACCCAGCAGTATATAAGTAATTAAAATCATATCCAGCTGCAACATTAAAGTAATGCACATATTAATGAATCAATAATTACGACCTGACCTTAAAAATTCATAATGCTGCATAATGAATGCATTGACTTTGTGTTCTTTAAGTATTGAAGCTGAAGCCTTTGTGCAGTTATTTAAAGACTATGATGCTTCCTTAAATAAATACTTGTTTCATGATTTTACAAAATGCTTATTAAATATAGAAACACACTTATAGGCTCTTGTGCAGCACTGCACTTTATATGATGATGACAGCTATTGCTAATAATAACTCTGTCATCCTGTTAAAGAAGTCTTGGAGACACCCCTGAAAAATAGCTGCTGAAACAGTGAAATTTTAATTATGCAGTGAACGATTTGAATGCAAGTGGGGAAGAATAAGCTGCATCGATGTGGTCTGATGAGGGTATTATTTGTTTTTCAGAGTTTTTGCCAGAAGACATAGATGATGAAATGCTGGGTAAGTGACAACCAAACGTTCACGTGTGTTTACTTGTGTGTAGTGTACTGTATGTAAAAACAGACATAGTAATGGTCTATTAGATGTCTTACATGTATGTGAAGGTAATCTATTGTCTAATTACCCCTGCGCATTTTTAGATCCCGATGCCCTCTTGGCCTCGTTAGGTCGTGAGGATGAACCCAACGACAGCAGTAAGAATCTCTTCTTGTTATTTTGCATACAAAATGAACAAATATAAAAGTTGACCCACATAACATAAAAAAGTGAAACACAGTTGTATAAAGGCAAGTGCAACAACTAAAGTTTAAGTTTACAAAACAACATCAAAAAGAAGCAAAAACTAAACAGCGCACAAGCCGAGAAGGATCCCACAAGCAGGGACCACGTGTAGGGAACACGGGTTGGTTCGTAGAAAGGCAAAAGAGCATATTGACAATTAATAAACAGGACTACTTATCCTGATAGGGAATGTACAGGGTACAGGTGGAACTAGTTATTTCCACAGACAGTCACATTAGAACAAATTAAAAGAAGTAAAACAAACAGAAACAAATAAATGAAGAAAATATGACCAAATTAAAACAGGAAGTGGCACAACTGAAAAACACAAAAAACAAATATTGGCAGTGGAGCAGAAGACAGAAAAACACTAGAAAACATGAGAAAAGAACAGAAAAAAAAAACCCCAAAGGGCAATGCAGTGATAAAGACATGTGAATGAACATGGGGGAGGGAATTTCAGTATTTCAGTCACAGACACTCAGGAGCTCATGCATAAAAATGATTTGGTTTGATTGGTCACTGTAATTTCAACACACTTTGGATGTGACTTTTCATTTAAAAGTTCAAAGGTCAGCATCACGGTAATTTTTAGTCAGTGGATGAACGGGATGCTTGATTCACATCTAGAGTTTCTGGAAGCTGGGTGATTATAACCAGCAGCTGGTTTTCATGTTGTGTCTTATTGTTAAGTGTACAATATGAGCACGACTCCTATATATTACATGAGTCCAGGTGGTATAATCACATGTGGTAATCTAATTGTAGAATACACCAGTGTTGTTTTCACCACCTAAAACAATGAGGAAGTATACATAAATATACCAAAACACAATTGTATTTTTTCGCTGTCACAGCCACAGTTCCACTTTGCATGCCACTTCCTTACTTGAATATTAAGAATGACAGCATTTAAAGTTTACATTATGCCCACAGAGCAGCCTCTGTGAATGTGCAAAATGTATCTACACATGTATTGCAGTTTGTTAATATACAGAACAAACGTATCTGGATTCAGGAATGCTGCTTACAAATCTAGAAATAACAGAAATGTCACGTTATTTATTTTTTATTTTTTCTGTAACAATTAGTAACTGACCAACAAAGTTATGAGCAGACTCGTAATTTTATGTAACATAAGAAGAACTGCTTGAAAATTTAGAGAGTATTTATGTTATTAATGCAGGTTTTAATGGTTAGCCCTTAAGTGTTAGCTGTCACATAATCTAACCTGACCCTAATTTGAGCCTATACCTTGAAAAACATAGCTAACAACCATGATTCCTGGTGTAGTGGTAAACTGTTATGAAGGTAAAAACTCTTTCGGGGAAGTGTGTCCACTAACTGCCACCCTGATTCTTTTAGTTCCTTTTCCATGGACTTCGGATGACCTTCCCGTGGCAACTGAGGTACCCAGCCCCAACGAGCATGAGCAGATACAGGAAGCCCAAGCAATGAGCGAAACACCAAGGAGGAGAAAAAGACAGAGAGGTAACAACTGGCTCACAACTTCACCAAGAACAGCTGCTTCTCTGCTGTGCTAGTATATTTTTTCATGTAAAACTTAATTTTAGGATTTTAGGACTAATTTGTCAGTTTCACTTGATTGTTTAAAGGATTTGTTTACTTTTTTCTCTTCTCCAGTTTCCCAACGTGATGAGAACTCCAGAGCAAAAAAGTCAAAAGCACCAGGTAAATAATCCAGACTGCTCTTCTGATTGTCTGCCATCAGCCTGTGAAGTTCATCATTGACCTATTCATCAATTTTATAGTCAGTCATAATACTCCAGAGTCCAGGATCATATAACTTCAAAACAGGCAAGGATAGTACTTGGCACTACACATCATCACTTTTCACTTTTTATGTTGTGTTTAAGAAAAGTGGGGAAAAAATTCAAACTTAAGAAAAAAACAAACATTCAAAAGTTTGAAGCTCAATTTTTGGTTTCCGTTTATATCAGTATATTATGAGATCCCTTAGAAGACTTTTGCTTTCTTGCTTTAAGCACTCATCAAATCTGAAATAACACTATTGTAAGACGGTTCAACATTCTCATAGTTGCTTTGGCTAACACACGGAAATGAATGGAAACCTATGGTCATCTGGCTCACTAAGGTGAATGGAGTCATACAGCCACCTCAGTCAAGAGCTAAATGTCTTTAAAACAGTAAAAAACAAAAATCTCCACAATAAGGTTGCGACTGTCAACTGTTGTAATGTTGGTTCTTTAACTCTTGCAGGTCAGCCGAAACCCAAAGAGGCACATGCTGAGCCAGATGTTGATCAAGGTGAGTTCTGAAAATTAAAGCCATTCTCGAGGCAACAATTTGGAGCTTTAACCTTAAGGCGCTGTGGGTGACACTGACCTCGAGCTGGAACTCTGCAGGGTAGGGGTTGGAACAGGATTACTAGGGTTGTCTCGATATCACTGCACTTTGGGTGTGTCAGCAAAATAGGTTGTAAAAGTAACATATTACACAATGATATTGTAAGTATATCCTGAATTTCTTTTGCACACCAATAAAAAGTGCTAGCACAAAAAGAGTCACTCTCAGTCCATTCTCATGAGAGACTTTTTACAAATGAGGTAATTCCCATGAGGTTTCAGTGCATTAGACTTATGGTTAAGGGGGTACTGGCTGTCTATGCTTGAATCGGCTAGTGTGCAGCTTCAGAATGCAGATCAAGAAACAGGAAGTTAAAATTTTGAAGCTGTAAGTTGAGAGGTTACATTGATGAATTTCAAGAAGAATTCGCGGCTCACTCGACTTCCTCCAGATGAGTTTGGCACTTTTCAGATAACCAGTTTACTTCTCCGTGTGATGAAAACTCCCAAGTAGGTGTTTTCATTTACTTCACCAGCTGCTGTGCAATGAGCAGACTTATTGGAACAGCTACAAAGCAATGAACAAATTCAAAGGAGACACTGAATATTAAGTACAAATAAGTTAAAATGCATGGCCTTCAAATGGTTCCAAGTACATGTCTATACCACTGCAAAGAAATGTATGTAATGTATTACTACAGTTACTAATCAAACAATTAAGATGTGTGCTGCACTTCAGTTCTTCAGTTATCGGCAAAATTGGTGTATAAAATAAAAAGACCATGCCTTTTCATGCCCACTTGCACAACAGTCGCCTGACATGAGTTTGCACTGGAGATAAGAGAAGTGACAGAGCAGTATACAACTTTTGAGGAATGGTGGGGGTTAAACGTTATTTCTAATATGTTGTGCTATGGGGAAGAAAGTGACTGTTTAGACCAAAGACCTACTGTATGCTCCTCATATTAGGGTAAGGATTTGTGGTCATACTGGATGTGAAGTTTAACATCATATTGTTACCCAGCAATTTGGTGACAATACATATTGGACGTACACAGAGTAGTGTAAGAAATAACTTTTAATAGGACATGAATAATGCGAGAGAGTTGCTGTCCCAGCTGAGCTCTAAATCACTTGCTGTTTCTTGGAAAACAAAGTTTTCAGTTTGTTTTTATTATTCGGAAACTCTTCTTGATAACTCTCAAGGCTCACTAAACCAGTTCCCAGAAAATGATGCCATTTCTGGTTGTTTTGCAGGAAATGAGCCCACATCAGGGCCAAGTCCAGCAGAGACTTTACCGGCACTCACCACCAATTCACCAAGAATCCTCTACGTCTACCCGTCCCAAACAGGCTCTGCAATTCCCATTCAGCTGATCACTATCTCTGACACTGCAGAATACCACGTCCAGCTGTCTCCTCCTCCTCCTGTCATTAGGTTTCCACTCCCCAACAGCACTGCTACACCTACATATATTTTTGGTGAGTTAAGTATTCACATGCAAAGAGTTATCTGTGTTTTCTGTGTACTGCAATCCCTCAGCCCTGTAGACGGTAATATTTATGACACTTAAGGTGTTAGGAGTTTATGAACCCTGTGGCTTGGTGGTGTTGAGGATTGTGTGGAGGAAATGAGTTGATGTACAGTTTTACTTGCCCTGGAAATCTGATCATTAAGCTTCTTCTAAAAAAGAGTGGTTTCGCTACAGCTGTGATTTGCAATCATATACCCGTAACACAATCATCTCATATGTGTTTACAATAATGGAGGGAAAAAAAATTTCAAGATTTTTCTAAACCCAGTTCTCCACTCTGAGGTTCTTCCAGATTTTTTTTATTTTTTTATTTTATTAATTCATTTTCCATTCTCGTTTCCTTCCATTTATGGTTGTGTTTTTCATGTGATGTTTTCAATTATTCAATACGTACTCATTATTTTTCACATCCTGTATAAGCAGTGCATAATCTAACCATTGTTTCTAATGTAGTTCCTACTGTGTCACCACCCTCCAAATGCCAAGTGCCACCACTCTCCCCAGGTGAGCAGAAAAAAATTTGAATTATTTTCTTTGTGTGTGTGTGTGGGTGTGTGTGTGTGTGTGTGTGTGTGTGCACTCTGGCAGTGCTGTGCTATTTATTGTTCCTCATTACAGTTTTGGTTCTGTCTTTTAAGAGATGACATGGAAACCAGTCTGTGTACCATCTGCTATGTTTGTGTGCAGATGCAGTCGTTTGACTTTTCCTTTCTTGTGTTTGTAGTCGATGGCGCGGTAGCTCCAGTCCAAATGAGTTCGTCCCCACTGGGTTCTCTGTCGGACAGAGCTAGCAAAGCCATGTCTCCCCCTTGTACCTCACCCGTCTCCCCAAGCAATGGTGAGCACCAGCGTCTGTCTCACACCTTCCTCCTTGTGGGTACATTACCGCGCAGAGTTTCTACCATGTGACAAACTTCATGATTTTGTTCCATTTCAGAAATGTCCCCATGTAAGGAAGCTCCTCTTCCGCAGTCTCCAAAGGTCCTTGATATTCCACGTAAGTTACCAGATGCTTTTAAGCACCCCTCCTTACATTGTCTGCAACAATTACGTGACTATACAATGGTTTATGGAGAAACAGCTTGGTACTCAGTTGTGTTTCTTCTTTAGAGGTTGTTAAGGACTACATTCAGGAAGCCAAAGCCCACATGAGTCAAACTTGCCAGGATATAGAGGTGGGCCTCAGTCTGTCTTCTCATTATGTGGATGTTCACGTGAGTCAGAGAGAGGTACTTCGCTTGGGAAAAAACACCAACAAATGCCTGGACAAGGAACTAGTCATCAAGGGAGATACAGATCGGCAAAACACCATGCTGTCACTGAGTCAGGTAAGAGAGTCACTTTTACTGGACGGAATATATGAGCAGTGAAACAGGACAAAACCCTGTTAAATTGATTGCCTGCTTATATTTTTCCACTCAGATCTTTGATGGTGCAAATGGAGACAAATCCAGACAGTACATTTTGCTCTTTGGCAATGCTGGCATGGGAAAAACAACTCTAATTAAGAAGCTGTGTCTTGATTGGTCCAGAGACTGCATCCCTCAGTTTGACTTTGTCTTCCTATTAAATGGCAAAAAACTTTGTGTAACAGAGCCGACATACAGCCTTCAGACACTCCTGCTCAACCTCTCCTCTTCTGCCCCATGCTGCACGGACCCAGAAGCAGTGTATGCTCAAATCCTTGCAGCCCCTAAACGTGTGCTCATCATTTTTGATGGTTTTGATGAGTTACGGAACTATGAAACTCTGCTTCAAACTCAGGAAAAAGACCTAATAACTTCATTGCAAAAAGACAGCAAGACAAAGACTTTCACAGTAAGGCAGTTGTACTCTGCCATTCTTCAAAGGGTCCTGCTCCCAGGCTGCACTCTTCTTCTCTCCACCCGGCCACGAGGCACTGCCAGCCAGCTACTCAGGCGTACAGACAGCCTTCTAGAAATGTGTGGATTTACTCCTGCAAATGTGGAAACATATTTGTCCCAGTACTTCACAGAGCCTGGCCTCAGAGCATCAGCTCTGGACAGCTTAAAAAGCATTAGCTACCTGAATCTCCTCTGCTGGAACCCCGGACTATGTCGGCTTGTGTGCTCGATTTTAGAGCAGTCCAGAGAGGTCCTACCAAGAACTTTAACTGGGCTCTGTCATCAGGTGCTATGTCTGAAACTGGAGAAAGACAGCAGTAGCACACCCTCACACACTGAAGAAGCCCAAGCACAATGTTTAAAAGACACTGAGACACAAATTTCAAATAATTCTCAGGTGAAAACATGTCGGAAAAATAATCAGACGAAGTCCAGAACACAGACGCACACTTCCTCTCGCACCCAAAAAGCAAGGAGGGCACAAGAAAAGGAGGCACAAGCACAAGATAAAGGGGATCAGGATCTCAAGAGTGTCGGTGGAGATGCTAGAACAGAGGACAGAGAGTTGCTGGCCCAGCTGAGCTTTTTGGCCTGGGAAGGGGTCAAAGCCAACTCTTCCAGCCTTCCCACAGGACAAGCTATATCTGCCAAAATCAAGGCGTTTGGCCTGAGGACAGGGCTCTTTCTCTCTTATCACCTGAGAACAAGTCCGGACATCTCAAGTGGTGACAAGGAATTAGGCCAAAATGAGACAGAAGTTGAAGACACAGAAGAGAAGAGTGAAATCAGTGAGAGGACCACCGCTGAAATAGCTGAGCACCAAAATGACCATATCCTCTTGTGGGCCAACCCTTTCCTTCAGAGTTACATGGCAGCAGTTCATTTGGCGTTGTCGAGGTAAAAATAAGCTGCTCACAGATTCATCAGAGAATAGTGGGGCTAAAATGAATTGGGGTAAAAAAATGCTTTTGAGATTTCATAATATGTATTTTTTAGTATGCTGTTAGATTAAAAATGAAAGAGACTTTTCCTTTCCACTTGAAGCCTATTTTCTCTTTCATTTTCTTTTTATCTCCCTGACTCACTTTCTTTCGTTTTTTCTCCAGGAATGTATCAGACCGGTCCTTTCTCCAGACCCTCCCTTTCCAGTCTGGAGGGAAAAGCCGTCGGCGACCTCAGAGGGAGGAGCTCGAGCTCACTCAGCGATTTGCAGTCGGTCTCTTGTTCCACAACAGGACAGAACTGCATCGACTTCATGCCCACACAGAGACAGCCTTCAGAGATATGGTGGCCAGCAAGCAGGCTTTAGTAACAAAACACCTGGAAGGGCTTCCCTATGGTGACCTGAGTCCCTCCCAGATCTTGGAGGCATGTCACTATGTCTATGAGGCAGGTTTCACGTATGATGATGGTGGCACAGATGCTGGCAGGACACAGCTGGTGACACACCTGGCAGCAAATCTTCCAGAGTTCCTGACATTTCATGGAGTTCAACTCAGCCCGCCGGATGTGTTCACTGTTCAGAAAGCCCTCGAACAGGGTGGAACTGAAGGCAGAAGTTTCTGTTTGGACCTGGAGGACTCTGGTATCCAGATTTGTGGACTTAGAGCTCTGGTTGGCCTCAACAACATCAACACATACAGGTAATGATTGCGTACACCTCTAAAAGCTATTTGGTTATCAGCTGAGTTTGCTACACCCTTCCCCCAAACTGTGACTGTCCAATCGTAGTTTAATAATCCTGGTTAAGCCGGTCTGCTGACCAAATACGGAAGGTTTTGGAATTCTTTACATTTTTAATTAGAGTGCAATATTCAGTGTTTAAATGTTTAAAGGGTGGTATTGGATTTTTTTTTGTGACGTGATAGTCATCGCTCTTCATCAATACCAATGTTAAACACTTGTTGTGTGTCCTCCAGGTCATGTATTGCCGATGCCATCACCCTCTGGGAGTTGCTGGAGCACAGTGGTGAAGAAGGTCTCCTACAGAGGGCGGTGTCCAAGTTCACAATCCACCCTCTGAAAGCTAAACAGGTGTGCCACATAGAGCACCTGGAAAAGCTGGTGAACATTCATATTCACAAGAGGCTGTCAGACAGGTAATACACCAGACACGCACACATTCGGATTTACACGGCAACATACTAGCTCTTTTTGTCTGGTTGGTGAAAACACGTTATATTCAATTGTAGCTCCAGCGAGTCGCATTCTGTCCTGTCGGAGGGAGTGCCGGCAGTTAAAGAGCTGCGCAAGCTGGAGTTTGAGTGAGTAGCTCTGACGTATGATATTTAAATTTATTATGAGTGCCATCGTGATGCTGGTGATGATGATGATGATACATTTCCCCCGTAGACTTGGACCAGATAATGGTCCTCTGGCTCTTCCGAAGCTGTGGGTTCTCCTGCCAGGGCTCCATAACCTACAGCACTTAGAGTAAGTATACAATACACTGTTCTCCCTATTTTTAAGGCATTCCTCTGTGTTTATGAGATGTTTCTAGTAGCTGACAGTCGCTTTCTTTCACCTCCTTTAGTCTAGAGAACAGTAAGATTGGGGACAAAGGAGCAGATAAACTGGCCAATGCATTAGTCTCACTCCCTTCCTTGGAGATCCTAAAGTGAGTATCTGTCTTTGGTGGTACAAGGAGGAAAATATTTGAATTCACATGACATATGACATCACACAATCTAGCTTTTAACTTTCTATGCGTGTTTAACTGAGTGTTTTTCTGGGTTCCAGTCTATCACAGAACTGTATAGGAGACGAGGGTGTGAAGAAGCTGACAACCACGCTGAAGGACCTGCCTAAACTGCACTGTTTAAGGTAGTAAATGACTACAGAACAACAGTCAAAATGGCACATACTGTTGACCCACAAAATTTCACTTCCCTCTCTGTTGCTATTTTTTTCCAGTCTCTACAGCAACATGATTTCTGATGAAGGGGCAGAGAGTATAGCAGCTGTTCTCCCACACATGGCTTCCCTCACTGACCTTGAGTAAGATTACACATTTTTATTCAGAACTGATGCCTAAGAATTATGTTCTTACAGCAACTACACTGAAAAGGTTCATGGTTATTTTTAACAAAGGTCTTACCATTTAAAATACAGACAAAGTCCACATGTAGTGGCGGGTTTTGAGTAGGTATCAGAACTAACCACAAGACTTGAGACTCGTGGCTTTAAGGTTCAGCTCACATGTTGGAAAGTTATTTTTCCACTTAGTTTTCTCTGGGTTTTTTTTTAATACCTTTAAGTTCCTTTTTCACTTATTGTTTGGTTTTGTTTATACTCACAGTAAGACACAAATAACTACATAGTTAGAATTAGGAAGGGATAAAAGTGACAATGTGACTAGTCTAGCAAGCCTGGTTATCAAAGTGCAACCACAGACAGACCATAGTATACCATACCATAGTACAGATGCATCACAAACAGACAGTTGTCTGTTATGTCATACTCAGCTGTGTGGCAGGCAGGATAGGACCCCATAGGACTCTGGAAATAGTATGTAAATGAGACCAAAAATACCAAGAGCCAGGACAAAAACAAAAACAACAACACAAAGCAACAGTCCAAAGTCAGATGCCGGGAATGAGACAGAACAGAGGCCAAAAAACACTGGATGCTGCAGCTGAAGGCACTGAAGACTGTGACGATGGAAGAAATGCTGCAGACACTGAGGACTGGGACCACTCTGCAGGGCACGCAGCCATCTCTACCAAAGACTGGGGCTGCTTGGGAGGGTCCACTGCTATCCCTTGAGGCTGATGACCCGGCCATCTCCACCCATAAAACAGGCACGGGTACAGGCGCGAGCCTGTCCTTGGCCGCCTCTACCTGTGGAGCAGATACAAGTGCAAGAGCTAGCCTGTCCTTGAACATTCCCACCCGTGGAGATGAAACGGGTGTGGGTGCCAGTAGCCTCACAGGAGCATAGCTCACAGTCTTAATAGTAGCTGCAGTCTCTGAAAACACAGTCTTTGTTTATTCAGTCATTTTTGGAGCTTCAGGGAAAAATTCAGTACTACTCACTGAAAAAAGTTCTATGATAATCAGCGGTCAGCATACATGGGCGGAAAGGCAGGAGTGAGACTGCACAGGCCATGCAGCGTTGCCAGGCTAGGGTTATGCAGAACTCACAGTAGCAGTGGCAGACTGGGGGAACCTCTGCCGTGGGTCCACGGGGTCCATGTACTGGTCGTGTCATTCTCTCATAATCAGCTGTGTGGCAGGCAGGATAGGACCCCAATATACAGACTCTGAAAACAGGATGTAAATTCAAGAGCACAACTTTATTACTGGAAACGAAATGATGAAAAGGAAGCAGACTAGGAACATTAACTAGGAGGAGGAACATTAGAGAGAGAGACAAAGAGAGAGAGAGAGAGACACACACACACACACACACACACACAAACACACACACACACATGAACTCACACACACACACAGAGCAAGGGAAGCTGACGATGACACAACCGGGACTGGAGGAAACTCAGGGCTTAAATAGCCCATAGGATAATGAGAGGATCAGGAAGAGGTGGAGACACAGTTGTGATTTAATGACACAGGAACAGGAAGTGAGTAACAGATAAACAAATGCAGACGTAACACAACACAAGGAGCAAAACTAAATACAGAACGCCCGAGACAAGGGACCAGGACACAGAGGGATAAAACAGGGATGTGGGGAAACAAGGACAGCAATGGGAACAGGAATTATTTACAATAACTATTACTAAGAACAGGACTCAAAACATATAGCAAACTGACAATCAAAACCATAGGGAAAGCTCGTAAATACAGAAGAATATTAATGATAACAGAACTTAAAAGAACAAAACACTTGGCAAAAGGCCAAACAACGTGTGTCAAACCTATCACAATTACTCCAAGAGTTCATGAACAACTTATCCAACAGAACCCAGAACAATATCTAATGGCATCCATGGGAGAGTTACAAGGAGAAAAACACTTCTGACCAAAAAGAACACAAAGGCTCGTCTCACATTTGCCAAAAACCATTTTGATGATCCCCAAGACCTGTAGGAAAATATTTTGTGGACTGACGAGACAAAAGTTTAACTTTTTGGGAGGGTGTCTGTGTAGGTTCTCAGTCATCCAGGTCATAGTAGTCTCTGGAGCTTGAAAAAAAACTGACTAGACTTATTTATGTTCCTTGAAAACGTCTCACCTGTCATTTAAAAGGCTTCTTCGGATCTAAACCACATGGTGGAGGGTCACAGGTATTTATTTTTTGGGAGGTTTGAGTCCCTTTACATCTGATGTAAAACTAATACAGCATTTCATAAAAAAGTCCAACAGTCAAACATGGTGGAGGTAGTGTGATAGTTTGAGGTTGCTTTGCTGCTTCAAGATCCTGGATGATTTGCTGTAATTGATGGAACCATGAATTCTTCTCTCTACCAGAAAATCCTGAAGGGAGAATGTCCGGCCATCAGTTCGTGCCCCTCAAGCTCAAGCGCACTTGGGCTATGCAGCCGGACAATGATCCAAAACACACCAGCTAGTCCACCACTAAGTGGATCAAACAAAACAAAATGAAGGTTTTAGAGGAGCCTAGTGAAAGTCCAGACTTAAACCTGACACTTGGGCATGACCTTAAACAGGCCGTACATGCACGAAAATCCTCCATTAAAACAATTCTGCAAAGACGAGTGGGCCAAAATTCCTCCACAGCGATGTGAAAGACTCACTGCCGGTTATCAGAAACACTGGATTGCAGTTCTTGCTGTCAAGGGTGGCAAAACCAGTTTTTAGGTTTCACACAGAGCCGGGTAGATTTAGATAGCTTTTTTTCCCCCCTTAACAAAGGAAATTCTCATTAAAAACTACATTTTGTATTTACTGAGGTTATCTTTGTCTAACATTCAAATTTGTTTGATGATCTGAAACATACGTGTGACAAATATGCAAGAAAATAAATCAAGAAGGAGGCACTGTGGGTCATAATGTAATACAAGTTTAAAAGTTAATTTAAATATCACGCCCTGTACAGTGGTCCCAAACTGTGCATTTTCAAATAGATGTTTACTGAGAATGTATCCAAAAAGTGAAGTGCACTTGCATGTTTGGCACTTCTGCTTTGGCTTTATTTTATGCTTTATGATGAACAAAATATAATGTGATTTCCTCATTTATGCTGTATGCTTATGGCATATGATTAGATTAGAGTTCTTGGTCTGTAGTCTCTGATAGACCCGGACTGTTCACAGGAGACACGGTACGGATGCACTGAAAACACGTCTAACCTCTGCCTCGTTTCTCTTTGACAGCGTGAAGTACAACAAGCTAACAGATGTTGGAGCACAGAGCTTGGGAGCCAGTCTGAGAAACTGTAAAAAAATCAAGACTTTAAGGTGAACTATCCTATTGAGTTATTTCATCACATAGCTTCATTTTTTCCCAGTTTTTTTTTTCTTACCTTGTTTCATTTCATTTCATCACAGGATGTGGAACCAGTGTATCCCATACGGTGTGTTTGACAGACTCCAGCAGCAGGACAACCGCATCCTATTACACTAAAATACAATTCTTATGAACTGTCTTCATCATGCAACTCACGCATGTATACTTAGATTGCACAATACATTTTTAAAGATACAAACCAAAGATTCACGAGCTACAAATTGCACTACAACTTCTTTCTTCTTTTGTTTTTAACTTCAGGTTCTTTATAAGATTTCACTATGTACATTACAAACTATTCTCTGTGTGTGAACTAATTGTTTTTTTACAACTTCAAGAAGCACAATTGCACTTTTATAGTTGTCTTTTGTTTTGTTTTTTACATTTTCTTTACTTTTTTAAATGTCTACACAAGTTGTTGACATTACCTGAAAAGCTGCCTTTATTTGTGTATTGGAGGTGGTGTGTGTGTGAAAGAGAGAGACAGAGCAAATGTTTATTCTTCCTGCTATAAATTATACATTGTTGACTGTACGGTACTCTTATAAATAAAGTGTTTTAACAGCGTCACCCAGTACTATTTTTATTGCGTTTTCTTGCCATTGATCACATCCTGTGTTAAATGAACTCACTGGTTGTTTAAAGACTTTCCTTTTCACTTCCTTCACTGAATGTTTCTGTTCTCCATTTTTATGCAAATCTGACCTTTAAGAACATCAGTGGTGTCTCTACATGTGCACACACATTTAAAGGTGATAAACAAAAATTCCATTTCTGAAATACTCTTTGAAAATATTCAAAATTCTTCACTTTTATTCACGCTGATGTTTATTGGTAATAAATGGACCGAGTCCAGCTTTAATCTCAACAAAGAGAAAGCGAAAAAACACATCCCAGCAGCATGGCTCATCAGAATAGAATCAGGTCAAATCTGGTAGATACTGGCAGTTAGTGTGCATAAAGCTGTATATCCCCCCCCATGCTTCACAGATTCTAACAAATCTGAACAGCTGGGGATTTCCATTAATAAGCGCTGGTGAGTACAAAGAATTCCCGTACTGCTGCTGCTGCTGTTCTGTGGCGCACTCGCCCACTCTTGTGGATAAACTGCAGCATGACACCGTGCAGAGCACACGGTTACAAATAAAGCCTCCACAGCTGATAGGCATGTGTAATGCATGCTGATTTGCAAACAGCCATCTGAAATGAGGGCTAAAGCAAGAGGCTACAAGCTGGCATTCGCTCCAAGTTTATTAAATACACACTGGAAAATAAACCTCTGTTATGATCCATAGCTTATTTGAGCATGTGCATGTCTGCAAAGAAGCAGATGCAGAGGGACGACACAAGCACAGGGTGTAGGTCGCATGTGAGATGACGATGATGGCCCTGAACAGTGCAGCATGCCTGGGAAATGGCACAGCCACTTAATTATAAATAGTTTCTGTACAAAATTAGGAACTCCATTACACAGCTGCAGATGCTACTGTTTTTATACCAAAACTAAAAAGTACTGTTGCACTGACAATGACTGTCAGTGACAACTAAAGGAAAAATACACCAGCCTGTTAACACTGTTTACAACATGAAGTAAATTACACATTTTCTTAAATATTATCTACTGTTCAAGGCCTTATGTCGTATTGATTCTATTACTTTTTGATCAAATTCCATACAAACATGTCTTTCCAGTATTTGTACTGTACATGTTTATTAGTATCCTGAGTTTTTGTCTCCTGTGGTCTAAATACTGCTTTGAAACACATTTACCCTCCAAAAAAAAAAATTCATACATACATACATATCAGAACACAGCACATGTCCTAACAAAAATATTGCTAAGGCCTTCATCCACAAAAATGATTTGGTATCAGCTATCAGTGATCCGTTCTGGTTGAATTCTGGTACAAACTCTAAAAAAACATGCTTGAATTACTATGCTTTTGTTTTCATCCGTGTTCTTGACTCCCAGCGAGACTTTTCTTTTTCCTTTCCAGCTGATTACACAGTGTGGCTGTGGATAATTTACTGGCTTTATTTACTGCTGACGAGGCAGACTGCCAGCAGGAGCCACATTGCTGAAAAGTTGTCCAGCAGCTTGGTCAATCAGACAATTTGCTCAAGTTGGAAAACAAATACTGTAGGATTTTCTCACACCTACTGCATATACAGTATATTCATAGCTTATAAACAACCAAGCCAGGCACACGGATGAAACAGTTACTTGTGAATCATTTCATTTGTGTAACTATGTAACTGATCCATTGCTTAAATCCACTTTATTATTGCTGTTGAGAATATACACTTCATAAAAAAGTAGCTCCAAATTTGTAACAGGAGAAAACGAGCAATTACACAGTCGAATCAAAGTCTTTAAAAACGATCAACATCATGCATGAAGTCTCTCACAGTAAACTAAAAATATCAACAGAAGGAGGAGGACAAAGTAAAAAAATACGAAGCATTCGTTTTGAGGTTCACTTTTGTGAGATTTGACCAGCTATGATCAAGGCTGTCATTATTCGTGTATTACTCCTAACCCCCCCCCCCACAAACTGATGTGATACAGGTTAAACAAAGATGTGCAGGATCAAAGAAATAACTTTCTTGATACTTTAATACTCTCTGACTTATGGTGAAGAGACAGTGTTCCTGATCTAGGTGCTGAAAGAATTCTATATCCTACATCTTCCCAGGCTCAGTCCAGTGACAGTGTTATTACCAGTGCCCCCATAACTCCTAGCTGTGCTCTTCGGAGTGTGTACATCGCTGATGCAGAAATACAGTAAGGGTTACATTAAATGACCCAAATCTAGGTGAGATCTTAAGGGAGCAATGTATTCTATACTAAAAGGATAAATTGTTGACTCGAGTTGTTCTGAGTGATTAACCATGTATCATGCCTATTGGACATTGTTTTCCTGCACTTCGTCAGTTCCACCAACATCTCTCGCTTTGTAGAACATCACATGTGTGAACATGTGTCCGATGTGGCAAGTTTCAGCACATTTTGCTTTCCGCAATTCTGATAACATTCATTTTTCCTTCCAAAAAGGGAACAGCTGTCTCTCTGTGCTTGCGCACCACACTGTGTCCCCATTTTCACTGTGTCCAAAGCGAGGGTAGCACAGGCCAGCGCCAACCTCCTGCAGTCGACTGATATTCAACTGGCAATGCGTCGGCAAGACAGCCGACCCGGTGCAAAGTCCTCTTCCCATCGAACAGTCGCCGAACAAACAGCCGCAAGCGATGGCTATCCTCCTCAGGCTACCTGCCTTTGAGTCGAGACAACCTAAGGACATGGAAAAACATTTCTTGTGTTGTAAAAAGGGTGAGCTTTGTGGGTACAAATTGTGTTTAAAATCTGAGCTTGTCACAGAAGAACTGCTGATTTCAGTGTACTGAATTTATTTTGCTCACTGTATATTACAGTCATGTCCATAAGTATTGGGACAACTACAGAATTTGTGCAATTTTGCTTCTGCACACCACCAGCAGATTTTAAAATCAAACAATAAAGAAGTGATTGAAAATGCAGACTTTCAGCTTTAATTCAAGGGGACGAACAAAAGCATTGATTAAACTGTTTAGAAATTGCAGCCATTTTTATATATGGTCCTCTGTGTTCACGGGCTCAAAAGTAATTGGACAAACCAGCATAATTTTAACACTTTTAACATTTGAACGAAAATTTTGTCTAGAAGTCTTGAACCCTTGGACATCAGCAAATACTGCGTTTCTTCCCTTGAGGAATTTACCGTAGCCACCTTCATTTGATGCTCGTTTCACTTTTGGATTTAATAAATGAAACACGTGCTCTATCAGGCTAAGATCAGGTGACTGACTTGGCCCTTCAATACTTTTGAGCCTCTGAAAATTGGGGGCTTGTTATAAAAATGGCTGTAATTCCTAAACAGGTAATGCAAACTTTTGTTAAACCCCTGAAAGCTAAAAGCCTGCACTTCAGTCACAGTGTTGTGGTGTATTGAGGCAAAATTACAAAAACTGTGACTGTCCAAATACCTGCACACCTGACTTTACTTGTTCTCTCGGCTTACTTTTTGCCCGATATGTCTCTGTGAAAAAAAGGCGTCGGAAGCATCCACTTTGAAGCATTTTCCCAAGAAATCGCTGACCAGGGAGTGTCAGCCCGACCTCTCGACCTCAGCATCACCGTCACAATTTGATTTTTTCCTGTTCTTCCTCTGGGACTGCCCTGTCACTCCAGATATCCCTCAAACACATCCAGCTCCGTGTCCGTATCGTAGGGAACAGAGGCCGGGTCGGAAAGCACCCCGAGGTCCACCAGTGCCTGGTCCATATCCTCAGGCAAGAATACTATCCCCACATTCAGGACGATGTACTCCATCAGAAAGGCATAGTAGAGGATCAGGACGTTCACAAAGAACAGGCCCAGATAAAACATATATGGGAGTTCGTCCAAAAGCGATTCCACCGAATCTAGTTGGGCATAAATTTGGTGTGGCATAGAAAATAAAGAAAGCCACGGTTCGGGTTCTCGTATGTGGCCTGGAGTTGCTGCTTTCAATGCTACAAGTCTGTGTGGGGTGCTGGGACTGGGGCGTCCATTTGGCCCGGCCCGGCCTGCAACGGTGACTCAGGAACCTCTTAATGTGGTAAGTTTATCTGTACGGTCCAGAAGAAACGACAGGAAATAAGGCGGACTAAACAACATAATGTTCATAGCTAATAATAAACCAATAGAACACATTCAAACATCACAGCCAAGTCAGCTCGACGCACTCTTGACATTGGCTCCTTGGGCTTGCTGAATTCACGCCATGCCAGCTGGGCTAGGGCTAATAACAGTAGCATACAAAGTCAGCCTAAGCAAATGCGACTATTTCTACAAGCAAACCGCTGCGGATTTTCTGTTTACACAGCCGGACCGAGAAAGTCGCAACACTCACAAATATACACGTCGAATCGTGGTTTTACAGCTTTAAGTCCCTTCTTTATATTTCTGCCAACTGCATCAAAACAGTCCCAGTCACCGAGCGATACCTGAAACCTCAGCGCTTGATTGGTCTAGGGCGGACGCCAGGGTCCGTTTTGATTGGCCTTTCAAGCTGTCAATCACTATAGCAGCATAGTCGCAGGCTTTAACCATCATCGCTGAAATGGGAGGTCATCTTGCTGTAGTTTTTTCTCCGTTCTTTCGCAAACCTTTTCGGAGAGGAAAGAACCACAACTCCCAAACTTCTCATCTGCCCACGCTGTTACGTAATGACCCCGCAGTGGCTGCCATCACCGCCTATCACCCCCTGTTTGCTAAATAGCTAGCTGAACGGGAAAGTGGGTGTAATGGACAGATACGGACACTAGCACTTGCTAAACAACGCGTCCGGTAAAATTGCAGCCCCATTAAAACCGCAACAATGTTTGGCCGGTCACGGAGCTGGGTTGGAGGACAGGGAAAGCGAAAAACATCCATTCCCTGGACCATTTGAAGTGAGTAGTTAGCATTACATAGGCTAATGTTAGCTTCAGTGGTCAGTGGTTGAAAACGACTGTTGTTTTTAACCAGCGTTATCTTTAGGCCAGTATTTAGCAGTTGTAAATGTATCTAATTGCATTTAAATAGCAATAAAGTTATCTAGGAGTTAATGAATTTTTCTGTTATGCTTTGCAGAGTGAGTAAAATGTACCGTGGTCTTTGCAGACAAAACCAGAAACAACACTGTTTTAATTTAATTAAAATATTATTAATACATAAAAAACTGGATTTACTGAGTTTGCATAGATTTGTGCAGGTTGAATTAAAGGAGTTGATGTAGGAAAATGCTGGTTTTTACGAGAGTACGAAAACATGTAGTCGTCCCACCCCAACAGGTGAATGACATGAACAGTGAGAGCCCATCTCCATCAAAGCAATACGTAACTGAACGAAGTAGGTTAGCATA
>JAMQGT020014437.1:0-36124 GCA_024447675.2 Pterophyllum scalare
CTTTCATTGTCCAACCCCTGTATCAGCAGGTAAAAGGCAAGCCTGAAAACGAAGGTGCTCTCAGGCAGACTGTGTTTAAAGCTGTTCAGAGTTTCCTCTCACCGATGCGCCGCACACATCCACATCTCAGCATCGAGATCTTCGTGTGAGAGACGAGTTTGGTTTTTTTTTTTTAAGTCTGAATCATTTATTATTTTACTGTTTTTGGTGAGACTTGGGAGACCAGTTCTAAGGAAATAAATATAATATTTTCTGATTGTCAAGCACTTGAGTTCAGATTAGGGTCATCACTGATGGTGTTAAACTCGACCAAATGGCATCCAGGTTGTCAGTCTTGTGACCTCACCTGCCTACTTATTATATGACAACCTTCCACATGCCATTTAGAGACCAGGCTGTTTGTAGGCAGCCTGGTGGTGCAATGGTTAGTACTGTTACCTCACTTCCTGTGTGGAGTTTACATTCAGTCAATACACTTTTTTTAAAGTGCTCAATCAAATGCCATTTTTAAAAAAAAAAAAAAAGATCAGTAAGACCATGTTTGGGTTTTGAAATAAAGAAGAAAGAGGCATGGGTGCATTGGAGTGCATGGACTTGTTTATTAGTCTTTACAGGGGTCAGAATGGGTGCGACCTGGAAAAGAATCACCTGGAACTGAATTTTTCTTTGTGTTCAGTGGTCAGCTGACCTGTGCTGCTGCTCTGTGTGGATTTATCCATCTGAATTCAGTGAGATAAATAACATTACCACATGAACACAGAGGATGTATCAAAGGTAGAATTCACTGAGTCAATCTAATCAGCATCATCACCAATGGCTGCTTGATGCAACTGACCATGAACAGCACAGCTGCTCTGCACCAGTTCAACATGCGTCACTGCAAACTAACCAGCTCGTCCTCATAGTTTAAACTGCCTCATAGTTTTCATAAAACCTTTAAATAATTCAGAATGATTACACTTCAGCATGTTTTCTAAGACATTTCACAATGTGAAAAAACTATAAAACTAAATATTTCTGCAGATATGATTATATATGAATATCTCATCAAAAACTCTAAAATGAATGAGGGCATTACAGGAAAGCTTTAAATTTCCAGTTCATAAAATGTGACTGGGCATCCTTGGCTTTAAAAATAAAACCTCCATCTCCTGTCCTGACTTTCTTCCATCTTTCTCCATCTCTGAGGGTCCCTCATTAATTTTGTTTCCTCTCACTGGGACAAGAGCTGTGCATTAGCTAGCAGACACATTCTGCAACACACTGCACAGAAACAGCACTGCTTCATTTTACATATGCACTATGATAATATTGTAGGGACTTCACCTCACAATATATAATGCATATACATATATAAAACACAATATAGAAATAAAATTGAATTCAATCAGTCTCTGCAAAATAAATCATATAAAAATTACTGCAGGTACAACTGCAACAGTACTATTATGTGAATTAATTTAAAGTCTATAAGTGCATCCACAGTGGAAAGAATCCTCTCAGTTTTCACACGTCTGCAGTGAGCTGATTATTACAGAGGAACATTGATTAGCAACACTGGTTAATAAAGTAGGCCAGAAGGACGGCGCAGCATGTATATTTATGTATATGTTCGACTTGTTGCAGTAAATTCGAGGAGTGTTACTGGAAACCAGCCCTGGTCCGAGTTCAGTATCCACTCTCCGATGTGGTCTTATGTTATGGGTTTGATAGTTCCTGTCATCAAACAGCAATGTAATGTCCACTCTGTGCACAAAGACTTTCATTTCATCTTGTGGTGCATGGTGAGCTTATCTACACAGGCCTGCAGGTTATAGTGTCTAACAATTGTACCACAGAAATATAATATGGTAAAGTATGGAGTAATGATGATTCATAGGTGAATCAAGCTGTTCACTTTACTTGCTAGCCAAATTAGCAGCAGCTATAAAGCTGTACTGAACTGGGAGTCTCAGTTCTGTCTGTTGGGACGAGTTTGAAATTAACAGAGGTCTGGAGGTCATCAGAACCACCTGTCATCTTTAGGAAAGCCTGCGTGGTGTACTGGTGTTCTGATGGCAAATAAGATGATATCCTCAGCAAAGAAATGCACACTGAAGATCTAAAAAATATGAGGATCGGACTGAGCTTTGGGAGTGCAAAAGGGGACAGGAAGTGATGCAACAACCTGAATATTTCAAGGATCCATTGATTTAGTATACACTTTTTTGGGGTGGGTGGAGTTTCACCTATGCAGCTCTTTCCATTGACGACATCACAGGACTGCCTCATCCTCAGGAGGTGTGGTCACCCCCCATGGCATGCTGGGTAAATAGTGTGCCAGCCACTCCCCCCAGCTGCTCCTTGGCTCCTCCCCTGTCTCTACTCCTTCTCTTTTCACTTCCCATCCTCCCACCACCCAGTCCAGTTCCTCTTTACCACCACCCACCTCCTCTCTCTCCTCCCTCAGAATCACACTGTAGCGCTTTTTCGACACTCCTTCTCCACCTCTGCTCCTCAGTCTATCCATCCCACCTCCTCTTCTACTGCCATCCTCTTTGGAGAATTGGCACTCCTCCATCACATCCCTCCATCCCTCTATCTCCTCCTCCCTGCTTAAGAGACGGTACAAGGTCTTCTTATATACTCCTCGCTCTTCCCTCCCACTTTTTTCACCTTCATCCTCCCTTATCACTCCTCCACCCATGGGCTTCAGAGCGACAAGCAGTCTTTCTCCCCCTTCCCCTTCTCCTTCCCCTCTGTCATCTCCATTTTCTCTCTCCATACCTTCTCCTGCCTCTCTGTGGACAAACAGAACAGAGCGATAAAGCGCCATTACTCCTCCGCCTCCCACTTCGTTCCCTTCGACCTTGTTGTACGTTAACAGCATCATTCCTTCACCGACTCCTCTCCTTGCCGCTAACTTCACACATAGCGGCTTGTACATCCTCCTGTACCAGATGACCATATTAGCTACAGTTGCCAGTATAGACGCTGCCGATGCCAGGCAGAGTAGCAGGCAGCCTGCAAACAGCCAAATGCAGAACACACCAGCAGGTCTGACAGAGCTAACTTTCTCATGTCGCTGGACATCACTGTCCACCCAAGAAGGGATGGACAATGTGGTTGCTGTGCCAGTGGTGGTGACTGTATCAAAGGTTGTGGGTGCCTCAGTGGTGGTGGCCACCTTGTAGTTTGTGGTTGCCTCAGTGGTGGTGGCCACCTCATAGGTTGTGGTTGCCTCAGTGGTGGTGGCCACCTTGTAGTTTGTGGTTGCCTCAGTGGTGGTGGCCACCTTGTAGTTTGTGGTTGCCTCAGTAGTGGTGCTTGTGTCTCTGTGCAGTGTTGGTTTTGTTGAAGGTGTAGTTAAAGGAACAGATGTGGTTGCTTTAGCAGGTATCGGTTGAATTTCGGTCAAACTTCTGGAAATAGAAGTAGTAGGAAGAGTGATCAACTTGTCAGGGTTTACTGTTGCTCCCTCTGTGTTTGAGTAGTCCGACCATTCAATGAGACTGGTGAATGTTTTGGACCAGGACCATGTGACTACTCTGTCATACAGGGTGTATAACTGTGTGTGAGCTGTGTAAGCAGGAGGAGAATAAGTATCAGTTGTGACAGGAGCAGGAACAGCAGCTGTGGTATAATAATATTTAGTAGCGTATTTAGTCGCTGGTTGGTCGAAATCTCCAGTTGGACCCGATACTGAACAGAGATCAGATTCTTCCAGTGTTATTACAGGTGTACCCTTGTGTTGCTGGGGAGCGTCACACACCTGAGAAAAGAACAACCATCAAAAAACCCTTCAGGTAGAGTTTTAACTTCTCTAATGTGCACCAGGTTATTGATGACCTGATCAGAGTCACATTTACATCTTTATATGGAAATCTTCTGTTTTTCATTTCTGTTTGTGGTACTTACCACACTTTCCGCATTAACCTTGATATCGGGGCCATCCCGCACATAGATATTGAATTCATATTCTTCGAGGTACCTGCGCAGGTAACTAAGGGAACAGGAGCATGCCCAGGGATTGGCTGAGAGGTAGAGGTACGGTACGTCCTCCTTTTGGCTAAACCAGTTATTGGGCATCACGCTGATCTGAAATGGAACAGAAACTTTTAAACTTGTAGAAACCAACAGCTGTTGCACCATCAGTAGGTTGTGGTTAAAAAAAAACACTCAAATTTGCTCTTTGGTGTGTGTTCCCCACCTTGTTGTTCTCAAGGTAGAGGGTTTCTATGGCTCGGAGGGGGTGAAGCATGAGATCAGGAAGCACCCTGATGTGATTGGATGTCAGGTCCAGGATCTAGAGGAATAATCAAAGTTTCTTTAGAGGAAAAAATTCCAAAGTTGGTCTCTGAGACACTTGCTTGGTACACCTGGCTACCCCGCTTAATTCTTCCTGGCACTGATTCAACAAGGTGATGGAAACATTCTTCAGAGATTTTAGTCCATATTGACATGACAGCGTCACACAGTTGCTGCAGAGTTGTCGGCTCCACATCCATGATGTGACTCTCCCGTTCCACCACATGCCAAAGGTGCTCTACTGCTCTGGTGACTGCGGAGCCAATTTGAGTGCAGTGAACTGATTATCATGTCCAAGAAACCAGTTTAAGATATTTTGAGATCTGTGATAAGATGTATTATCCAGCTGAAAAGTGTACCAAGAAAATATCCCTGACATCATTACATCACCACCAACAGCCTGAACTGTTGATCGAAGGCAGGATGGATCCATGCATTCATGTTCTTTACACCAAATTCTGAACCTACCATCTGAATCTCACAGCAGAAATCTAGACTCGTCAAACCAGGCAAAGTTTTCTAATCCTCCAGTTTTAGTTTTGGTGAGCTTGTGTGAATTGTAGCTTCAGTTTCTTTTCTATTTTTTGTGCCATTATCTCTAAACCCTGAAAATGGTCTCTTGAATCACCTTTCTTCCCCCATTCTGATGCTCAGTTTGAACATCAGCAGGTCATTTTGACCATGTCTACATACATACTACAGACTGAGCTGGACTGGAAAATGAATACACTGAAATACTCCAGGACCAGTCATTTTGATTTCTTCGGGGTTATCTTTTATCTGAGCATCCCAAGCTTACATTATCTGCAGTATAACAAGGTGCCCTAACAACATTTTTATTTTTGATGTAACCCTCTTTTCTTACTTTCTTTCTCTATTTGTGGGCTTATTAAAAACATGCAAATGCACTCACCTCCAGCTTGGTGAGTCCAGAGAAGGTGTGATCCCTCAGAGAGCTGATGGCGTTGTTTTCCAGATAGAGTTCAGTCAGATAAGGACAGGCAGAGAAGGAGCCATCGGAGAGGGTGGTCAGACGGTTCGAGCCCAGCCTGAGGACAGTGAGGGTGGGGAGGATTGGACTAGCGCTGGGTGTCACCACTGGAACCTGGAAAACGAAACGTCACTTTGTACTAGCATCCGAACAACTCTTCATTTACAATTTGTGACCAGCGTGCAGACGGACGGACACCTTGTTGCCTGTGAGGTCAATCTCATAGATTTCTGCGAAGACCTGGAAGGAGGACCAGGACAGACTGGAGAACAGGTTTCTGGGAAACAACAGGACCTAAAGATAAACAGAAAGTAGAGCTGTGATAGTTCCCAGTAAGCTGTTATCACTCTTAAACAGGAAATTTGTGTCTCCGCTTTGGTCCCCTCCTGTCAGTCAAACACTCGATCCACTCTTGCTGTTAAATACTTACATTTGCTTATTTCCCTCCCTGTCTTGTAATAAAGAATGCTGCACATTGTAATCTTTGTAATGCAAACAGTTTGTTCTTCTTTCATGTTGCAGAGTGTGTGTTCAGTGTCAGACAGACAGAGGGAAGACTTCAGTGCTTCAAACTAACACATGCATGAAGCTCTTAAAGCAGCATCTATGTGGAAGATATTCTACTGTTCTCTTACATTATTCAATTTATTTCTGCTGCTGCCTTTTTCTATTCACTTAATGTTCATTTTTTTTATTATTATTACTATGTTTCTAGTTTTGTGTCTTTCTCTGCAGGCATCAGTGAAATTAATGACTGCAAACCAACTGCAATACAAAAGCAACCTGAAGGTTTTTGGTTCATATAATTCACATCATATGTTTGTAACTCACTGATAGAAATACCACCTGAACTGTCTGAAGCCACGGCCTGGCTGTGACTCCATGTGGTTTGTGGCGTTACCTTTGTCGTGGGTTCGATTCCCGCTGGGATGTCGCCGAAGCCGGCTCCGGTGCAGTTCTCCCTCGGCCGGTTGTCCTTGTCCTGGTCACTGTGGCAACCGGCCACTGCCGCTCCGTGGAAACGCAGGACAGGAGGACGAGGAGGAGGAAGAGCTGCATCTTCACTGAGACTCTCAGAAACTGCTGGTGTGTCTCAGGCTCAGAGAAGAAACTGAGAAAGTGAAGGAGGAGATGCTTGGCAGAGCCGGAAGTGTGCACTTCCTGTGTGTGTGTGTGTGTGTGTGGTTTGACTGACAGCTGCTGTGTGATATCTCTTCAGCTGGCAGGCTGTGTGTGTGTGTGTTTTCTCACCAGCTTCCTCGCTCTGCGTTTTCATCGTGTTTACTTGAACGTTCAGACTTCCTGCTGTCGTGGTCCACAGAGTCGATAACGATGTTCAGAAACAGCCTAACGGCGGAGCTGCCAGCACTGACGCACGAGTCACCGCACTAAATCTGCTGAGTCACGTTGGCTCTTCGTCCATTACACACTCATGTGAGGGGAAAAACTCTTTTGTGTTACATTTGAAGCGTCTTACATGATAAACTGAAGTGCTGTGGTTAACGATGGAGCAGAGACGACTCTACTAAATGAACCAAAGCACGGTGTGAGTCTGTGGACCTTCATCTTAGCAGAGGTTTGAAAACAGAGGCATGGTAACAACTCTTAGACACTAACACTTAAGTTATACGAGCCAAAGAAGCAGCCAGTGGCAACACCATTTCCAACATTTCTACCTACGAGGCTGCGTCAACCTTATAAAGCACTTTCTTACTACAAGCCTCATTCTCTCTCTCACACACACACACACACACACGCACACTGATGGATGCATCAGAGGAAAATACAACGTAGACAGGTAAGAGGGCCACAACATTCACTCGGCTCTCTGCAGCTCAGCTACTTATTCCACAGGTTCTCCTGCAGGTGGACCTCAGCAGTCCCGGATTTTGTCCAGGAACAGTTTCTGCATGGAGTCAAGCTCCTTGGCCCGAGGACGATGTTCTCACGGTGGCAGCTGGAATAAGCGGTGCAGTGCCATCTTGGATTTGACACCCAGAGCTCTGAAGCCAAACCACTGACCAGCACCAGCTTCCAGCACAGGGTTTTATTTTCTTCTAAACTTGACTGAGTAGATTTAAAGCCAAGTCATTTTAAGATAACTCAATGTATTTATTTCTTTAATGATAGAAATGGAGTGTCACATGGATTACTCAAGGTGAAGTTATCCACTTCACTGCCAGCTGCCTCCAAATGTGGAAAATACTAATTTTGTGCACAAGGACATAAGAACATGAAAAACCAGTCAGATGAAAATAAACCTGTGATTTGGTGCATTGATGTCCACTTGAGGCTCCTGCAGTCAGTCAGCTTCACAGCAGAAATTAACAGAACAACTAGACTCTTATATAACCACCTCATTAGACACCATTAAAGCCTAAAGTGTGGCTGCTAGATTCTTTTGTGTATTTATTCAACAGCCACCTTTGAAAGTACCTGAATGCACCATCAGCACCGCCTCTTTGTAATGCGACAGCTGTCAGCGGCTACTGTGGGGTTAAAAAAGCAGAAACCACTGCAGAGGCGCTGAGCGGCCGACGACTTTGACTTCAGTCTGAATGCAAACCTCGCTGCTATCCCAATGCTCTCTATCGACTGCCACTTACATACATGGCTGCATACCGCACGCCCTTACATTCTCGCTGGATTACAAAAAAGTAAAAATGAACATTTTGCAGCTCTTTATGTTTGTGATCTTTGCACAAAGGAGCACTGCCTATGTTTCAGAAGGGTGCTTGCTCATTGGGGGTCGTTTTGACTGTTGGGTTTTCTCTATGTTATTGTAGGGTCTTTACCCACAATACAAAGCGCCTTGAGGCGATTGTTTGTTGTGATTTGGCGCTATATAAATAAAATGTAATTGAATTGAATTGAATCTGAATGTTAAAATCTCAACTACCTCAAACTTTAAAGTTAGTTCCTTAACATACAGACCTTAAAATGGGCTGCAGGAGTCTAAAGTTTGAACGCAGCTGCTCAAACTGAATGTTTTATTTTCTTCTGCCTTCTCACGACACCTCAAATACCAGTTTGGAGGAGCCTTAACACCTGGATTGGACACTACTAACTCCACCTGCAGCAGCTACAACAGTAAATGCCTTCATAGCAGTTATTTAAGTTATCATAATATAACTTAAATAACTGTTATTTAAGTTATTAAATAACAGTTATTTAAGTTATATTAAATAACTGTTATTTATTAACACCTTACTCAAGGTAAGGTATATGGCCAGATCCCCTCTGGTATATGGGCCAGATGGCCCATATCCAGATCCCCTCTGGTATATGGGCCAGAGGGGATCTTTTTGCACCAAATAATTCTAGTAAATTTAGCTTGCAACACTTATGTACGCAGCAGGCTCATGTTTTAACTAACTGCTATTGATAGCTAGGGGAGTCGCCCCCTGCTGGCCACTAAAAATAATGCAGATTTAAGGCACTGTGCCTTCAGGCCTAGGAAGAACTCCCATCCTTGAAATTTATTATTTTGAGTGCACTGACCCCTCTCAGCCACTGTAGCATCCTCTATGAATGAAGACACAAACAGGAAGTGAGTCTTGTTTTGAATCTTGGAGACAGTTTATTGCCATCATGTAGTCTGCAGGTAGAGCCTGAGATTGGTTCCTGATACAAACAAAAACAACAAAAGACAACCCAACACAGGAAAAAAACAAAACAAAACAAAAAAACAACCAAGGCGCTCTGAGCCAGTAAGAAGAAGGCTACACTATGATGTCATCAAGTCCATCTGTGTTCCGAAGTCCTGAAGTGACACTGCACTGTGATGTCACAGATTCTGAGGTTGTGATTGGAGCAGAGGTGCAGGAAACGGGCACAGCCTGTCAGTGAGGGGAGTTCTAGAATGTTCCGGAATTCTGCCGAGTCATGGCTGCCATGGCAACATCCCACCCCCCCAAGTCCCCCTTCCGACCTCCACAAATAACAAAACTAAACAAAAGAAATAACTAAAATCAGCTTTATGAAGTAAAACTTTAAACTGTGACTCTAAATTAACCCATAAAACACACACACACGGACGCCCAACATACACACACATGGACGCCCAACATACACACCCACACAAACACGCGGACGCCCAACATACACACACACGGACGTCCAACATTCACACACACTCAACGGTTTGCGTGAGGGCAGCAAAACTCCCTTTAGCAGCATCCACAAGAATCAAATATTAATGACATGTATAACTTTAGGATAATTATATTAGTAAGTGATGATGACTGGTGACATAACGCAAAGGTCAAACATGGAGGATGGTTAAAATACTCAGTACATGATGCAAGTGATACACAGGAAAAACAAACAGCCAATCAGAGGCCCAAGCTGGAAATTAAAAAGAAAAACATTAAAAACAAAAAATTCCCATCAGGCCCGGCGGAGGCAGCAGGTTTAGAGATTGTCCTATGATTGGTCAATTCCAGATATTCTGCTGACGCCATGCTTCTCAGGCTAATCGCAACATTTTTTCTGTTTTCGTCATTATCATCATAATCATCATCATGGCGACGTCTCCCTCCTGCAGCAGGAAGGAGCGCTTCCATTGGTTGGTTCTAACCTTTTTCTGAAAAAGCCTTAAAAAAGTCACGGAGCTCAGAGACGCTCCACTTGTTAGCTCCCACAATTCTCTGTGGTGCCAACACCTCTCCCAGCTCCTCCTGGCAGTAAACGCGTGTTCGTTCAGCTCGATTAAAAAGCACTGGGATGGCCGCATTTGCTGTGATGCGGGACGCTGGAAATGTGTTTCCTGTCTTACAGATGTGCAGTGAACACAACAAGGACAAAAATATGGATCTGAATGTCACATTTGAAAAACAGATGTGAAATGCAACATCAAACAGGTGGAAGCCACAATTTCCAGGACCCTGACGTGCCAAGAAGGCAGTAGTGAATTTTCTTATCCCCCTTTAAGTGGATATAAAGTAAAAAGTGTCACATCCTTACAGCAGGAATCTCATATCACACCCGACTCACTGTAGTGTCTGTTACTGCTTCAAAAAAATAAAAAGCCTACTGTACTTCACGTTCTTCTTTCTTCTCTTACCACAAAACCTTCCACTTCTCACTACATTTCCCAGAATTCCTCACTTAACCAGCCCTACATAAACTATAATCCATCCCTTTATGATTATGCCTCTAAGTAAATCCCACATCTCATCATGTTATACATCACTTTCATTTCCCACGATTGCCAGAGACAGTGAACTCACCGTCAGAACGTTTCAGGTGTTTAAAAACAGATTCGAGTACCACTTCAAATATACACACACAGCTCTTTAAAAAAAACAACGTCTGACAGGTAAAAGAAGCGCAGCACCTCCTCCTCTTCCTCTCTGTGCCTCCTCCCTCTCAGGGGCCCACTACGCTCCCCGTTCTCACCCCCAACTTCCGCAAAAGCCCCGTAACTGTGAGCAGAAACGACGACATCACCACTGGCACTAACTGCTCATGCCCTGATCCTTTAATGCTCACTAGGAGGCGCCAAAGAGCCACTTTCTTTGGTTTGTAGCACTCAACGGTGCTACATTCAAGCTGCATGGGAGAGGCTGTAAATACGAGTTTCAAGCTTTAAGGAAACAAAAACAGCTCACTGGTGTTCAATGTGACAGAAAAAAAGCTGCACGTTATTTGTTCAAACAGTGAAGTACGGAGGCCATACCTAAATACTTCACTCAACGCTAAATCAGTATTCAAGTTGTTAAACTGTATCAAATTTACTGACGTCCTAATTTTGGTTTGAAGCAAATATAACGATGAGCAGTCTGGCCAGTGTGGGGGGGGATGTTTAAGCTCAAGCCAAAACCTGTCTATAAGCTGCGTTTTGTGAATAATTAGCTCTTGATCGCCCTTTGGGAACTGTTTCTGACTAAATTCATAATCCGTTTGACGGAGACTGGCTGGCTTTAACAAGTCGTGATTCCCATTATTCCCATGGAACTTGAATGCAGCGTAGGCTAGGCTAAGCTCCCAGTTTCACCTGCTAGCACTAAAATCTAAAAAAAAAACTCAGCTAACTCAGAAACACCACCCTGCTAACTGACATACTACGTCTTTACAAGCACAATCAGCTTCACCAGCAGACACGTCGGCTTTAAGGCACCTCGTCACACGCGATGGAGCGACGCCCGAATGTCAGCGGTCGGTGAAATAAAGAAAAGAAGCTAAATCGTTACGTGATAAAAATCTGATAGCCCCACAAACTTGATCAAATAAAACAAATTCAATTTCACTTTTTGCACAACGGTGTTGCTAACAGCTCACCTGTGCTAGCCTAAAAGCTTAACACACACACACACACACACACACACACACACGCAGCAGGACAGAGGATACAGGGTGTGTAAATGTCCTCAAACACACACACACGCACACACTCAGCCAACTCTCTACAGCATCAGGATTGCCCTGTGTCCCGCAGCCAATCAGGAGCCTCCAGTGCACTGGAGGCTCCTGATTGGCTGCGGGACACAGGGCAATCCTGATGCTGTAGAGAGTTGGCTGAGTGTGTGTGCGTGCGTGTGTTTGAGGACATTACAGCACCCTGTATCCTCTGTGCTGCTGCGTGTGTGTGTGTGTGTGTGTGTGTGTGTGTTAAGCTTTTAGGCTAGGCGCGGGTGAGCTGTTAGCAACACCGTTGTGCAAAAAGTGAAAGTGGATTTGCTTTTATTTGATCAAGTTTGTGGGGCTATCAGATTTTTTATCACGTGACGTTTTAGCTTCTTTTCTTTATTTCACCGACCGCTGACATTCGGGCGGCGCTCCGCTCGCGTGTGACGTGGTGCCTTAAAGCCGACGTGTCTGCTGGTGAAGCTGATTGTGCTTGTAAAGATGTAGTATGTCCAGTTAGCAGGGTGGTGTTCTGAGTTAGCTGAGTTTTTTTTTTAGATTTTAGTGCTAGCAGGTGAAACTGGGAAGTGAGCCTAGCCTACGCTGCATTCAAGGTCCATGGGACTAATGGGAATCGCGAACTCGTTAAAGCCCAGCCAGTCTCCGTCAAACGGATTATGAATTTAGTCAGAAACAGTTCCCAAAGGGCGAAATCGAGAGCTAATTATTCACAAAACGGCAGCTTATAGACAGGTTTTGGCTTGAAATGCTTAAACATCCCCCCCCCACACTGGCCAGACTGCTCATCGTTATATTTGCTTCAAACCAAAATTAGGACGTCAGGTAAATTTGATACAGTTTAACAACTTGAATACTGATTTAGCGTTGAGTGAAGTATTTTTAGGTATGTTGACCTCCGGACTCTTCACTGTTTGAACAAAATAACGTGCAGCTTTTTTTCTGTCACATTGAACACCAGTGAGCTGTTTTTGTTTCCTTAAGCTTGAAACTCGTATTTACAGCCTCTCCCATGCAGCTTGAATGTAGCACCGTTGAGTGCTACAAACCAAAGAAAGTGGCTCTTTGGCGCCTCCTAGTGAGCATTAAAGGATCAGGGCATGAGCAGTTAGTGCCAGTGGTGATGTCGTCGTTTCTGCTCACAGTTACGGGGCTTTTGCGGAAGTTGGGGGTGAGAACGGGGAGCGTAGTGGGCCCCTGAGAGGGAGGAGGCACAGAGAGGAAGAGGAGGAGGTGCTGCGCTTCTTTTACCTGTCAGACGTTGTTTTTTTTAAAGAGCTGTGTGTGTATATTTGAAGTGGTACTCGAATCTGTTTTTAAACACCTGAAACGTTCTGATGGTGAGTTCACTGTCTCTGGCAATCGTGGGAAATGAAAGTGATGTATAACATGATGAGATGTGGGATTTACTTAGAGGCATAATCATAAAGGGATGGATTATAGTTTATGTAGGGCTGGTTAAGTGAGGAATTCTGGGAAATGTAGTGAGAAGTGGAAGGTTTTGTGGTAAGAGAAGAAAGAAGAACGTGAAGTACAGTAGGCTTTTTATTTTTTTGAAGCAGTAACAGACACTACAGTGAGTCGGGTGTGATATGAGATTCCTGCTGTAAGGATGTGACACTTTTTACTTTATATCCACTTAAAGGGGGATAAGAAAATTCACTACTGCCTTCTTGGCACGTCAGGGTCCTGGAAATTGTGGCTTCCACCTGTTTGATGTTGCATTTCACATCTGTTTTTCAAATGTGACATTCAGACCCATATTTTTGTCCTTGTTGTGTTCACTGCACATCTGTAAGACAGGAAACACATTTCCAGCGTCCCGCATCACAGCAAATGCGGCCATCCCAGTGCTTTTTAATCGAGCTGAACGAACACGCGTTTACTGCCAGGAGGAGCTGGGAGAGGTGTTGGCACCACAGAGAATTGTGGGAGCTAACAAGTGGAGCGTCTCTGAGCTCCGTGACTTTTTTGAGGCTTTTTCAGAAAAAGGTTAGAACCAACCAATGGAAGCGCTCCTTCCTGCTGCAGGAGGGAGACGTCGCCATGATGATGATTATGATGATAATGACGAAAACAGAAAAAATGTTGCGATTAGCCTGAGAAGCATGGCGTCAGCAGAATATCTGGAATTGACCAATCATAGGACAATCTCTAAACCTGCTGCCTCCGCCGGGCCTGATGGGAATTTTTTGTTTTTAATGTTTTTCTTTTTAATTTCCAGCTTGGGCCTCTGATTGGCTGTTTGTTTTTCCTGTGTATCACTTGCATCATGTACTGAGTATTTTAACCATCCTCCATGTTTGACCTTTGCGTTATGTCACCAGTCATCATCACTTACTAATATAATTATCCTAAAGTTATACATGTCATTAATATTTGATTCTTGTGGATGCTGCTAAAGGGAGTTTTGCTGCCCTCACGCAAACCGTTGAGTGTGTGTGAATGTTGGACGTCCGTGTGTGTGTATGTTGGGCGTCCGCGTGTTTGTGTGGGTGTGTATGTTGGGCGTCCATGTGTGTGTATGTTGGGCGTCCGTGTGTGTGTGTTTTATGGGTTAATTTAGAGTCACAGTTTAAAGTTTTACTTCATAAAGCTGATTTTAGTTATTTCTTTTGTTTAGTTTTGTTATTTGTGGAGGTCGGAAGGGGGACTTGGGGGGGTGGGATGTTGCCATGGCAGCCATGACTCGGCAGAATTCCGGAACATTCTAGAACTCCCCTCACTGACAGGCTGTGCCCGTTTCCTGCACCTCTGCTCCAATCACAACCTCAGAATCTGTGACATCACAGTGCAGTGTCACTTCAGGACTTCGGAACACAGATGGACTTGATGACATCATAGTGTAGCCTTCTTCTTACTGGCTCAGAGCGCCTTGGTTGTTTTTTTGTTTTGTTTTGTTTTTTTCCTGTGTTGGGTTGTCTTTTGTTGTTTTTGTTTGTATCAGGAACCAATCTCAGGCTCTACCTGCAGACTACATGATGGCAATAAACTGTCTCCAAGATTCAAAACAAGACTCACTTCCTGTTTGTGTCTTCATTCATAGAGGATGCTACAGTGGCTGAGAGGGGTCAGTGCACTCAAAATAATAAATTTCAAGGATGGGAGTTCTTCCTAGGCCTGAAGGCACAGTGCCTTAAATCTGCATTATTTTTAGTGGCCAGCAGGGGGCGACTCCCCTAGCTATCAATAGCAGTTAGTTAAAACATGAGCCTGCTGCGTACATAAGTGTTGCAAGCTAAATTTACTAGAATTATTTGGTGCAAAAAGATCCCCTCTGGCCCATATACCAGAGGGGATCTGGTATATGGGCCAGATCCCCTCTGGCCCATATACCAGAGGGGATCTGGCCCATATACCTTACCTTGAGTAAGGTGTTAATAAATAACAGTTATTTAATATAACTTAAATAACTGTTATTTAATAACTTAAATAACAGTTATTTAAGTTATATTATGATAACTTAAATAACTGCTATGAAGGCATTTACTGTTGTAGCTGCTGCAGGTGGAGTTAGTAGTGTCCAATCCAGGTGTTAAGGCTCCTCCAAACTGGTATTTGAGGTGTCGTGAGAAGGCAGAAGAAAATAAAACATTCAGTTTGAGCAGCTGCGTTCAAACTTTAGACTCCTGCAGCCCATTTTAAGGTCTGTATGTTAAGGAACTAACTTTAAAGTTTGAGGTAGTTGAGATTTTAACATTCAGATTCAATTCAATTCAATTACATTTTATTTATATAGCGCCAAATCACAACAAACAATCGCCTCAAGGCGCTTTGTATTGTGGGTAAAGACCCTACAATAACATAGAGAAAACCCAACAGTCAAAACGACCCCCAATGAGCAAGCACCCTTCTGAAACATAGGCAGTGCTCCTTTGTGCAAAGATCACAAACATAAAGAGCTGCAAAATGTTCATTTTTACTTTTTTGTAATCCAGCGAGAATGTAAGGGCGTGCGGTATGCAGCCATGTATGTAAGTGGCAGTCGATAGAGAGCATTGGGATAGCAGCGAGGTTTGCATTCAGACTGAAGTCAAAGTCGTCGGCCGCTCAGCGCCTCTGCAGTGGTTTCTGCTTTTTTAACCCCACAGTAGCCGCTGACAGCTGTCGCATTACAAAGAGGCGGTGCTGATGGTGCATTCAGGTACTTTCAAAGGTGGCTGTTGAATAAATACACAAAAGAATCTAGCAGCCACACTTTAGGCTTTAATGGTGTCTAATGAGGTGGTTATATAAGAGTCTAGTTGTTCTGTTAATTTCTGCTGTGAAGCTGACTGACTGCAGGAGCCTCAAGTGGACATCAATGCACCAAATCACAGGTTTATTTTCATCTGACTGGTTTTTCATGTTCTTATGTCCTTGTGCACAAAATTAGTATTTTCCACATTTGGAGGCAGCTGGCAGTGAAGTGGATAACTTCACCTTGAGTAATCCATGTGACACTCCATTTCTATCATTAAAGAAATAAATACATTGAGTTATCTTAAAATGACTTGGCTTTAAATCTACTCAGTCAAGTTTAGAAGAAAATAAAACCCTGTGCTGGAAGCTGGTGCTGGTCAGTGGTTTGGCTTCAGAGCTCTGGGTGTCAAATCCAAGATGGCACTGCACCGCTTATTCCAGCTGCCACCGTGAGAACATCGTCCTCGGGCCAAGGAGCTTGACTCCATGCAGAAACTGTTCCTGGACAAAATCCGGGACTGCTGAGGTCCACCTGCAGGAGAACCTGTGGAATAAGTAGCTGAGCTGCAGAGAGCCGAGTGAATGTTGTGGCCCTCTTACCTGTCTACGTTGTATTTTCCTCTGATGCATCCATCAGTGTGCGTGTGTGTGTGTGTGTGTGTGAGAGAGAGAATGAGGCTTGTAGTAAGAAAGTGCTTTATAAGGTTGACGCAGCCTCGTAGGTAGAAATGTTGGAAATGGTGTTGCCACTGGCTGCTTCTTTGGCTCGTATAACTTAAGTGTTAGTGTCTAAGAGTTGTTACCATGCCTCTGTTTTCAAACCTCTGCTAAGATGAAGGTCCACAGACTCACACCGTGCTTTGGTTCATTTAGTAGAGTCGTCTCTGCTCCATCGTTAACCACAGCACTTCAGTTTATCATGTAAGACGCTTCAAATGTAACACAAAAGAGTTTTTCCCCTCACATGAGTGTGTAATGGACGAAGAGCCAACGTGACTCAGCAGATTTAGTGCGGTGACTCGTGCGTCAGTGCTGGCAGCTCCGCCGTTAGGCTGTTTCTGAACATCGTTATCGACTCTGTGGACCACGACAGCAGGAAGTCTGAACGTTCAAGTAAACACGATGAAAACGCAGAGCGAGGAAGCTGGTGAGAAAACACACACACACACAGCCTGCCAGCTGAAGAGATATCACACAGCAGCTGTCAGTCAAACCACACACACACACACACACACAGGAAGTGCACACTTCCGGCTCTGCCAAGCATCTCCTCCTTCACTTTCTCAGTTTCTTCTCTGAGCCTGAGACACACCAGCAGTTTCTGAGAGTCTCAGTGAAGATGCAGCTCTTCCTCCTCCTCGTCCTCCTGTCCTGCGTTTCCACGGAGCGGCAGTGGCCGGTTGCCACAGTGACCAGGACAAGGACAACCGGCCGAGGGAGAACTGCACCGGAGCCGGCTTCGGCGACATCCCAGCGGGAATCGAACCCACGACAAAGGTAACGCCACAAACCACATGGAGTCACAGCCAGGCCGTGGCTTCAGACAGTTCAGGTGGTATTTCTATCAGTGAGTTACAAACATATGATGTGAATTATATGAACCAAAAACCTTCAGGTTGCTTTTGTATTGCAGTTGGTTTGCAGTCATTAATTTCACTGATGCCTGCAGAGAAAGACACAAAACTAGAAACATAGTAATAATAATAAAAAAAATGAACATTAAGTGAATAGAAAAAGGCAGCAGCAGAAATAAATTGAATAATGTAAGAGAACAGTAGAATATCTTCCACATAGATGCTGCTTTAAGAGCTTCATGCATGTGTTAGTTTGAAGCACTGAAGTCTTCCCTCTGTCTGTCTGACACTGAACACACACTCTGCAACATGAAAGAAGAACAAACTGTTTGCATTACAAAGATTACAATGTGCAGCATTCTTTATTACAAGACAGGGAGGGAAATAAGCAAATGTAAGTATTTAACAGCAAGAGTGGATCGAGTGTTTGACTGACAGGAGGGGACCAAAGCGGAGACACAAATTTCCTGTTTAAGAGTGATAACAGCTTACTGGGAACTATCACAGCTCTACTTTCTGTTTATCTTTAGGTCCTGTTGTTTCCCAGAAACCTGTTCTCCAGTCTGTCCTGGTCCTCCTTCCAGGTCTTCGCAGAAATCTATGAGATTGACCTCACAGGCAACAAGGTGTCCGTCCGTCTGCACGCTGGTCACAAATTGTAAATGAAGAGTTGTTCGGATGCTAGTACAAAGTGACGTTTCGTTTTCCAGGTTCCAGTGGTGACACCCAGCGCTAGTCCAATCCTCCCCACCCTCACTGTCCTCAGGCTGGGCTCGAACCGTCTGACCACCCTCTCCGATGGCTCCTTCTCTGCCTGTCCTTATCTGACTGAACTCTATCTGGAAAACAACGCCATCAGCTCTCTGAGGGATCACACCTTCTCTGGACTCACCAAGCTGGAGGTGAGTGCATTTGCATGTTTTTAATAAGCCCACAAATAGAGAAAGAAAGTAAGAAAAGAGGGTTACATCAAAAATAAAAATGTTGTTAGGGCACCTTGTTATACTGCAGATAATGTAAGCTTGGGATGCTCAGATAAAAGATAACCCCGAAGAAATCAAAATGACTGGTCCTGGAGTATTTCAGTGTATTCATTTTCCAGTCCAGCTCAGTCTGTAGTATGTATGTAGACATGGTCAAAATGACCTGCTGATGTTCAAACTGAGCATCAGAATGGGGAAGAAAGGTGATTCAAGAGACCATTTTCAGGGTTTAGAGATAATGGCACAAAAAATAGAAAAGAAACTGAAGCTACAATTCACACAAGCTCACCAAAACTAAAACTGGAGGATTAGAAAACTTTGCCTGGTTTGACGAGTCTAGATTTCTGCTGTGAGATTCAGATGGTAGGTTCAGAATTTGGTGTAAAGAACATGAATGCATGGATCCATCCTGCCTTCGATCAACAGTTCAGGCTGTTGGTGGTGATGTAATGGTGTCAGGGATATTTTCTTGATACACTTTTCAGCTGGATAATACATCTTATCACAGATCTCAAAATATCTTAAACTGGTTTCTTGGACATGATAATCAGTTCACTGCACTCAAATTGGCTCCGCAGTCACCAGAGCAGTAGAGCACCTTTGGCATGTGGTGGAACGGGAGAGTCACATCATGGATGTGGAGCCGACAACTCTGCAGCAACTGTGTGACGCTGTCATGTCAATATGGACTAAAATCTCTGAAGAATGTTTCCATCACCTTGTTGAATCAGTGCCAGGAAGAATTAAGCGGGGTAGCCAGGTGTACCAAGCAAGTGTCTCAGAGACCAACTTTGGAATTTTTTCCTCTAAAGAAACTTTGATTATTCCTCTAGATCCTGGACCTGACATCCAATCACATCAGGGTGCTTCCTGATCTCATGCTTCACCCCCTCCGAGCCATAGAAACCCTCTACCTTGAGAACAACAAGGTGGGGAACACACACCAAAGAGCAAATTTGAGTGTTTTTTTTAACCACAACCTACTGATGGTGCAACAGCTGTTGGTTTCTACAAGTTTAAAAGTTTCTGTTCCATTTCAGATCAGCGTGATGCCCAATAACTGGTTTAGCCAAAAGGAGGACGTACCGTACCTCTACCTCTCAGCCAATCCCTGGGCATGCTCCTGTTCCCTTAGTTACCTGCGCAGGTACCTCGAAGAATATGAATTCAATATCTATGTGCGGGATGGCCCCGATATCAAGGTTGATGCGGAAAGTGTGGTAAGTACCACAAACAGAAATGAAAAACAGAAGATTTCCATATAAAGATGTAAATGTGACTCTGATCAGGTCATCAATAACCTGGTGCACATTAGAGAAGTTAAAACTCTACCTGAAGGGTTTTTTGATGGTTGTTCTTTTCTCAGGTGTGTGGACGCTCCCCCAGCAACACAAGGGTACACCTGTAATAACACTGGAAGAATCTGATCTCTGTTCAGTATCGGGTCCAACTGGAGATTTCAACCAACCAGCGACTAAATACGCTACTAAATATTATTATACCACAGCTGCTGTTCCTGCTCCTGTCACAACTGATACTTATCTCTCCTCCTGCTTACACAGCTCACACACAGTTATACACCCTGTATGACAGAGTAGTCACATGGTCCTGGTCCAAAACATTCACCAGTCTCATTGAATGGTCGGACTACTCAAACACAGAGGGAGCAACAGTAAACCTTGATGAGTTGATCACTCTTCCTACTACTTCTATTTCCAGAAGTTTGACCGAAATTCAACCGATACCTGCTAAAGCAACCACATCTGTTCCTTTAACTACACCTTCAACAAAACCAACACTGCACATAGACACAAGCACCACTACTGAGGCAACCACAAACTACAAGGTGGCCACCACCACTGAGGCAACCACAAACTACAAGGTGGCCACCACCACTGAGGCAACCACAACCTATGAGGTGGCCACCACCACTGAGGCAACCACAAACTACAAGGTGGCCACCACCACTGAGGCACCCACAACCTTTGATACAGTCACCACCACTGGGCACAGCAACCACAGTGTCCATCCCTTCTTGGGTGGACAGTGATGTCCAGCGACATGAGAAAGTTAGCTCTGTCAGACCTGCTGGTGTGTTCTGCATTTGGCTGTTTGCAGGCTGCCTGCTACTCTGCCTGGCATCGGCAGCGTCTATACTGGCAACTGTAGCTAATATGGTCATCTGGTACAGGAGGATGTACAAGCCGCTATGTGTGAAGTTAGCGGCAAGGAGAGGAGTCGGTGAAGGAATGATGCTGTTAACGTACAACAAGGTCGAAGGGAACGAAGTGGGAGGCGGAGGAGTAATGGCGCTTTATCGCTCTGTTCTGTTTGTCCACAGAGAGGCAGGAGAAGGTATGGAGAGAGAAAATGGAGATGACAGAGGGGAAGGAGAAGGGGAAGGGGAAGAAAGACTGCTTGTCGCTCTGAAGCCCATGGGTGGAGGAGTGATAAGGGAGGATGAAGGTGAAAAAAGTGGGAGGGAAGAGCAGAGGAGTATATAAGAAGACCTTGTACCGTCTCTTAAGCAGGGAGGAGGAGATAGAGGGATGGAGGGATGTGATGGAGGAGTGCCAAGTCTCCAAAGAGGATGGCAGTAGAAGAGGAGGTGGGATGGATAGACTGAGGAGCAGAGGTGGAGAAGGAGTGTCGAAAAAGCGCTACAGTGTGATTCTGAGGGAGGAGAGAGAGGAGGTGGGTGGTGGTAAAGAGGAACTGGACTGGGTGGTGGGAGGATGGGAAGTGAAAAGAGAAGGAGTAGAGACAGGGGAGGAGCCAAGGAGCAGCTGGGGGGAGTGGCTGGCACACTATTTACCCAGCATGCCATGGGGGGTGACCACACCTCCTGAGGATGAGGCAGTCCTGTGATGTCGTCAATGGAAAGAGCTGCATAGGTGAAACTCCACCCACCCCAAAAACAGTGTATACTAAATCAATGGATCCTTGAAATATTCAGGTTGTTGCATCACTTCCTGTCCCCTTTTGCACTCCCAAAGCTCAGTCCGATCCTCATATTTTTTAGATCTTCAGTGTGCATTTCTTTGCTGAGGATATCATCTTATTTGCCATCAGAACACCAGTACACCACGCAGGCTTTCCTAAAGATGACAGGTGGTTCTGATGACCTCCAGACCTCTGTTAATTTCAAACTCGTCCCAACAGACAGAACTGAGACTCCCAGTTCAGTACAGCTTTATAGCTGCTGCTAATTTGGCTAGCAAGTAAAGTGAACAGCTTGATTCACCTATGAATCATCATTACTCCATACTTTACCATATTATATTTCTGTGGTACAATTGTTAGACACTATAACCTGCAGGCCTGTGTAGATAAGCTCACCATGCACCACAAGATGAAATGAAAGTCTTTGTGCACAGAGTGGACATTACATTGCTGTTTGATGACAGGAACTATCAAACCCATAACATAAGACCACATCGGAGAGTGGATACTGAACTCGGACCAGGGCTGGTTTCCAGTAACACTCCTCGAATTTACTGCAACAAGTCGAACATATACATAAATATACATGCTGCGCCGTCCTTCTGGCCTACTTTATTAACCAGTGTTGCTAATCAATGTTCCTCTGTAATAATCAGCTCACTGCAGACGTGTGAAAACTGAGAGGATTCTTTCCACTGTGGATGCACTTATAGACTTTAAATTAATTCACATAATAGTACTGTTGCAGTTGTACCTGCAGTAATTTTTATATGATTTATTTTGCAGAGACTGATTGAATTCAATTTTATTTCTATATTGTGTTTTATATATGTATATGCATTATATATTGTGAGGTGAAGTCCCTACAATATTATCATAGTGCATATGTAAAATGAAGCAGTGCTGTTTCTGTGCAGTGTGTTGCAGAATGTGTCTGCTAGCTAATGCACAGCTCTTGTCCCAGTGAGAGGAAACAAAATTAATGAGGGACCCTCAGAGATGGAGAAAGATGGAAGAAAGTCAGGACAGGAGATGGAGGTTTTATTTTTAAAGCCAAGGATGCCCAGTCACATTTTATGAACTGGAAATTTAAAGCTTTCCTGTAATGCCCTCATTCATTTTAGAGTTTTTGATGAGATATTCATATATAATCATATCTGCAGAAATATTTAGTTTTATAGTTTTTTCACATTGTGAAATGTCTTAGAAAACATGCTGAAGTGTAATCATTCTGAATTATTTAAAGGTTTTATGAAAACTATGAGGCAGTTTAAACTATGAGGACGAGCTGGTTAGTTTGCAGTGACGCATGTTGAACTGGTGCAGAGCAGCTGTGCTGTTCATGGTCAGTTGCATCAAGCAGCCATTGGTGATGATGCTGATTAGATTGACTCAGTGAATTCTACCTTTGATACATCCTCTGTGTTCATGTGGTAATGTTATTTATCTCACTGAATTCAGATGGATAAATCCACACAGAGCAGCAGCACAGGTCAGCTGACCACTGAACACAAAGAAAAATTCAGTTCCAGGTGATTCTTTTCCAGGTCGCACCCATTCTGACCCCTGTAAAGACTAATAAACAAGTCCATGCACTCCAATACACCCATGCCTCTTTCTTCTTTATTTCAAAACCCAAACATGGTCTTACTGATCTTTTTTTTTTTTTTTTTAAAAATGGCATTTGATTGAGCACTTTAAAAAAAGTGTATTGACTGAATGTAAACTCCACACAGGAAGTGAGGTAACAGTACTAACCATTGCACCACCAGGCTGCCTACAAACAGCCTGGTCTCTAAATGGCATGTGGAAGGTTGTCATATAATAAGTAGGCAGGTGAGGTCACAAGACTGACAACCTGGATGCCATTTGGTCGAGTTTAACACCATCAGTGATGACCCTAATCTGAACTCAAGTGCTTGACAATCAGAAAATATTATATTTATTTCCTTAGAACTGGTCTCCCAAGTCTCACCAAAAACAGTAAAATAATAAATAATTCAGACTTAAAAAAAAAAAACCAAACTCGTCTCTCACACGAAGATCTCGATGCTGAGATGTGGATGTGTGCGGCGCATCGGTGAGAGGAAACTCTGAACAGCTTTAAACACAGTCTGCCTGAGAGCACCTTCGTTTTCAGGCTTGCCTTTTACCTGCTGATACAGGGGTTGGACAATGAAAGTGAAACACCTGTCATTTTAGTGTGGGAGGTTTCATGGCTAAATTGGACTAGCCTGGTGACCAATCTTCATTAATTGCACATTGCACCAGTAAGAGCAGAGTGCAATGCACACAACATTATGGGTGACATACCAGAGTTCAAAAGAGGACAAATTGTTGGTGCACGTCTTGCTGGCGCATCTGTGACCAAGACAGCAAGTCTTTGTGATGTATCAAGAGCCATGGTATCCAGGGTAATGTCAGCATACCACCAAGAAGGACCAACCACATCCAACAGGATTAACTGTGGACGCAAGAGGAAGCTGTCTGAAAGGGATGTTCGGGTGCTAACCCGGATTGTATCCAAAAAACATCAAACCACGGCTGCCCAAATCACCGCAGAATTAAATGTGCACCTCAGCTCTCCTGTTTCCACCAAAACTGTCCGTCGGGAGCTCCACAGGGTCAATATACACGGCCGGGCTGCTATAGCCAAACCTTTGATCACTCGTGCCAATGCCAAACGTCGGTTTCAATGGTGCAAGGAGCGCAAATCTTGGGCTGTGGACAATGTGAAACATGTATTGTTCTCTGATGAGTCCACCTTTACTGTTTTACCCACATCCGGGAGAGTTACGGTGTGGAGAAGCCCCAAAGAAGCGTACCACCCAGACTGTTGCATGCCCAGAGTGAAGCATGGGGGTGGATCAGTGATGGTTTGGGCTGCCATATCATGGCATTCCCTTGGCCCAATACTTGTGCTAGATGGGTGCGTCACTGCCAAGGACTACCAAACCATTCTGGAGGACCATGTGCATCCAATGGTTCAAACATTGTATCCTGAAGGCGGTGCCGTGTATCAGGATGACAATGCACCAATACACACAGCAAGACTGGTGAAAGATTGGTTTGATGAACATGAAAGTGAAGTTCAACATCTCCCATGGCCTGCACAGTCACCAGATCTAAATATTATTGAGCCACTTTGGGGTGTTTTGGAGGAGCGAGTCAGGAAACGTTTTCCTCCACCAGCATCACGACCTGCCACTATCCTGCAAGAAGAATGGCTTAAAATCCCTCTGACCACTGTGCAGGACTTGTATATGTCATTCCCAAGACGAATTGATGCTGTATTGGCCGCAAAAGGAGGCCCTACACCAACCTAATAAATTATTGTGGTCTAAAACCAGGTGTTTCAGTTTCATTGTCCAACCCCTGTACATCAGTCCGTGTCTGAGTGAGTCTGCAGCGATGGAGGATATCCGGAGAAAACCACAAGGTTTCATTCAGACAATAACAGCTGATTATCAGGAGGAAAAGCTGAATTATCTGAGTGTAAACTGTGCACAGTGACACGCAGTAAACAGGCCTTCACTTCTTTATCCAGTTTTTGCAAGATTAGGACGTCTCAGTGCGCCTGCTGCTTTAAGACTAATGAGGAAGGAAGTCATGTGACTGCAGTTTATTAATAACATTAAGACAGGGTATGTGCAGGTGTGCAGCTGTATAATCATCTCACAGGACTGACATTTAAAAAAAAACACTCATCATCTCTGTGTAAAAGTCACCGACCTATTTACTGCAGAGCATCCGCAGCACGCAGCATCATCTACAATAGATGTCATGTATGTCAGTGGGTCTTCATTTAAAAATAAATGCTCTGAAGTACGGCTGAATATAAAATCTGCATCCAGCATTTAGAACACAGAAGTACTTCAATAAAAGTGTGAAACTTCCTGCACTGGTACCATGGCTGTAAATGAGTTTGCCTTTGCTGACTGTTTGTCATCCCCGTCGTCGAGTGATCACAGAGACTTTAACAGGACCGAGGCTGTGAAAGCAGCAGAGGGCTGCCACCTGATAGTTTCATTTTTATTTATTGCTCACAGAATAATTATAAAATATAACTAAACAAAGTCTGATCTGCTGGTTTTATTTTTGTAGTTTTCACATTGAAACCGGCTGGTGGCCTGCACCTGAAATAACTGTTTTTATAGATTAAAGAGTAAAGGCAGCAGAGACAGAGCTCCTGCCACACTCAGCAGTGTGATCCACGCAGACCCCAGCAGACTGCTTCAGCGCACAAACTTCACACCAGACAAATCCCAGAAATGCGTCAAACACGCCTGCGTGTGTGCTCGGAAGTGCAGCTGCGTGTTGCATTTATGGACCTGCAGTGTGTGAGTCACGCTGTGACAGAGGGGGGAGCAACCTGACCGTCGCTCTCTGAATGAATCACAGGTTAGAGCGTGTTTCGGAGGCAGCGGGCGAGTCTCAGGGCTGTGGCGGTTTGTAGAGCTGATGGTGAGAGAGAAGCGAGCTGCTGCACACAGGAAACAGAACAGGAAATGGAAAAAGAAGCTCATGTGTTCAGACTGTTTCCTGTTTGAGAAGATGCTGCATTTACTCGTGTATTCGCGCCTGCTGGGCTGTTGCACTTTGAGACTATTTCAATTTAAAGAACAGGAAGAAGAAGAAATATTTTTATCCCCCAAAACCGGTTAATTAGAAGCCAAAGCATGAAAATCTAATTAGCTCAATAAAAGAAATGCAGGAGCATGGGAAGGTTAAAAGTGCAGTAACGAAGGAGCTGAATAGAAAATATAAACCTGGAGTCAGAGGTCAAATATGATATGAGAGGAGGATTTAACAAAGCAGCATGGAAGCTTTTATGCACTTATTTTGTATCTGATTACATTGTTTGTGTCCATGAAAAGCAATTATGAGAATAATCACACACAAATAATTCATTTATTTTGCTTCTAAATCAGGAGATTGGAGGTTCCTGTAAATGCAGCGATGATATCTTTAATTCCTGGATTTGTTTAGTCAAAGTTCAAACTTATTCTATGAATTTAACAGTGATATTAAACACACTAACCCTGCTTCTTAAATTCCTGATTAAAACATCCCTGATTATTTTAGAAGTTGCCGTCTTTGATTTTTACGTCTTTGCCTCTAAAAGGTTTTCTGTTCTTACCAAATGAGGAGCAAAGGCTCGGAGATGAATGGAGCTCAGGTCCTGAATCCGGCTCGTCCTGTCCCGAAGTCAAACACAAACCTCTGAGTTTACTTTCCACTCGACTCACGGCAGCCTCAGACTCCGGATCTGCTTCGGTGTTTGTGGCGCTGATGGCTCGTGTACTTCACCTCGCTGTTTGCGGTTTGGTTCAGGCCGCTGCAACTTCCTGTTCTCTGAGTCGGTCTTAACGTACAGGAAGCACGAGACAAAGATCAGCACAGCTGCTCGCTGGAAAGAGCTGAGCAGTGTTCACAGGGTGGCAGGTGTTTCTTCAGCGTCTTCAGAATTAGAGGCTTCTTTAACAGACTTCTCCCATAAATAACCCTGACCCAGCTTCAGGTGTATGCGTCCTGAAGTCCCACAAACCTTCACTTCTGTTATCTCTGCCTTTAAAAATGAGCAGCGCCGCCGCCCGAGCTCCTTTCTTTCTCCTTTCTCATGAAGAATTTTTCACGAGTTTCATGCAGCAGACTTCCTGTAGCGTCATCCCACAAACCCACCTGCACACTCTCAGTTTCACTCAGGGCCACACTGAGAAATGAGAATCACACAGACACACTGCATCACATGCGTTAATTTAAGTGTGATAACTGTAAATGTGTCAGCAGCCTTCAAGCTGCCTGCAGAGAGGCCCATCAGTCTTCACAGCATTAAAGCGGCTCTCAGCCTGGATTCAAACTCAGTTCTGTGTTCATGAATGCAGTTGTCAATAAAGTTGTGATAGGGAAGCTGTATCTTCAGGGTCCGGCTCATGTTTAGCACTACAGAAGTAGAGTGAGAATAAAGAGGTATGTCATTCTGCCCTCATTGGTAAGTACATTTCATGACAGAAAATGCTCTTGTAATCACAACACAAAATGGTTGGTTTGTGTAACCATGCTTCTGCTTCTTTTCTTTTTTTAAATTTAATTTAACTTTATTTATTTTTTGTATTGCCCACACAATCTTAACTTTGCAAATTTTGACAGCATCTCTCATATTTTTTAAAGTGATGAGTTATTTGGTTTACTCACTGGTGCCTTCCTTTTTTTTTTTTTTTTTTTCTCTTCTTCTCTTATCCCCTCTTTCTTTCTCCCCTTTTCTTTCCTAAGCCTGTCAGGTCTGATTTTGTAGATATTAAATCGAACTCAGTGTCACAATATGTTAAAATTAACACCAATAAAATAAAGGAGACACACTAACAAGAGGAGCCTATAGAGAACATATAAAGCTCATCTTGAATAGTAAATATGCTTGGCATAATAATGCATTCAGATCACTGTTCTGTTTGCAAGAACTGCCGGACATGACAGGCTTAAAAAAAAAAAAAAAAAAAAGAGAATAAAGAGGTAGTTGTTACATTTCTGATCTCTGATCTGCACCTTCAGTTTCCTCATTTTAGTGTCTTTAAAAATAAATGACATTTGTTACATCATTCAAGTCAAGTTTTATTTCTATAGCACGTTTAAAACAACAGCAACTGAGCAAAGTGCTGCACATTAAAAAGAAATCAAATCACATAAAATACAAGATAAAATGACAGTTAAGAGAGGAAACCTAAAGTAACAACAACCTGAGAGAACACAACACCAACAATGCACCCGGGACTCGGTCTGATTTACAACCAGAGAATGAAAATGGATTTTCAGACAGGTTTTAAAAGTGTCTGCAGTCGGAGAGGTCCTGATGTGAAGGCCTAGGGGGAACGTGCAAGCTTAAAAGTTCAGAGAGGTAAGAAGGTGCTAACTCCTGCAGTGCCTTAAAAACAAATAATAAAACTGACTGCAACCAGTGTAGGGATGCTAGTATGTGGGATATGTGGTCTCGCTTATGAGTGCCAGTTATTAACTCATAAGCATTTCGGACCAGCTGTAAGGCAGATTACAGTCAAAGATCACTTCCTTGTTCCTGGCAAAGAGTTTATTACAAAATTTTAAAGGGCAAGATTGTAGAGGTCAGGAGTACCAAACACAATGACGTCTGTTTTCTGTTTGTTTCATTTAAGTCCAATAAGGCCTTCAGAGGACCCGTGGAATTACATTTCAGTGGCAGGTAGATCTGTGAGTCATCTGCATAGCAATGAAACAGGATGCCATATATATATAGAGACATTAGAGGAAAAATTATTCAAAACCATCTCCAAGGTTTATCTTCATGTTCGGCTGCTTTCAGCACTGCTGGTATTTGTTTAGACTCTTTGGCTCCAGTTGATCTTTTGGAGTTAACTTCAATAGTTACTTCCTCCAAACCATCAACATGTTTATTAGATCCCATTCCTACTAGACTGTTCAAAGAAGTCTTTCCAATTATTGATGCTTCAATCTTAAATATGATCATCTGTCTTTATTAGGTGGCTATGTACCACAGGCCTTCAAGGTAGCAGTAATTAAACCGCTACTTAAAAAGCCATCACTTGACCCAGCTGTCTTAGCTAATTATAGGCCAATCTCCAACCTTCCTTTTCTCTCCAAAATCCTTGAAAGAGTAGTTGTAAAACAGCTAACTGATCATCTGCAGAGGAACGGTTTATTTGAAGAGTTTCAGTCAGGTTTCAGAATTCATCACAGTACAGAAACAGCATTAGTGAAGGTTACAAACGATCTTCTTACAGCCTCTGACAGTGGACTCATCTCTGTGCTTGTCCTGTTGGACCTCAGTGCAGCTTTTGATACTGTTGATCATAACATTTTATTACAGAGATTAGAGCATGCCATAGGTATTAAACGTACTGCACTGCAGTGGTTTGAATCATATTTATCTAATAGACTCCAATTTGTTCATGTAAATGGGGAGTCGTCTTCACACACTAAGGTTAATTATGGAGTCCCACAGGGTTCTGTGCTAGGACCAATTTTATTTACATTGTACATGTTTCCCTTAGGCAGTATTATTAGAAAGCATTGCATCAATTTCCATTGTTATGCAGATGATACTCAGCTTTATCTATCCATGAAGCCAGATGACACACATCAGTTAGTTAAACTGCAGGAATATCTTAAAGACATAAAGGCCTGGATGACCTCTAATTTCCTGCTACTAAATTCAGATAAAACTGAAGTTCTTGTACTCGGCCCCACAAATCTTAGAAGCACAGTGTCAAACCAGATACTTACTCTGGATGGCATTACTTTGGCCTCCAGTAACACTGTGAGAAATCTTGGAGTCATTTTTGACCAGGATATGTCCTTCAATGCACATATTAAACAGATATGTAGGACCGCTTTTTTACATCTGCGCAATATTTATAAAATTAGAAACATCCTTTCTCAGATTGACACTGAAAAGTTAATCCATGCATTTATTACTTCTAGGCTGGACTACTGTAATTCATTATTATCAGGCTGTCCTAAAAACTCCCTGAAAAGCCTTCAGCTGATCCAAAATGCTGCAGCTAGAGTACTGACAGGGACTAGAAAGAGAGAGCAGATTTCTCCCATTTTGGCTTCTCTTCATTGGCTCCCTGTTAAATCTAGAATAGAATTTAAAATCCTTCTCCTAACATACAAGGTCTTGAATAATCAGGCCCCATCTTATCTCAAAGACCTCATAGTACCATATCACCCCAATAGAGCACTTCGTTCTCAGACTGCTGGCTTACTTGTGGTTCCTAGGATACTTAAAAGTAGAATGGGAGGCAGAGCCTTCAGCTTTCAGGCCCCTCATCTGTGGAACCAGCTCCCAGCTTGGATTCAGGAGACAGACACCCTCTCTATTTTCAAAATTAGGCTTAAAACTTTCCTTTATGATCAAGCTTATAGTTAGGGCTGGATCAGACAACCCTGAACCACCCCTTAGTTATGCTGCTATAGGCCTAGGCTGCTGAGGGGGGTCCCATAATGCACTGTTTCTTCTCATTCACCTTTATTTACTTGTTTATACTTCACTCTGTATTTAATCATTATTATTAATCTCTGCCTCTCTTCCACAGCATGTCTTTTGTCCTGTCTCTCTCCACTCAGCCCCAACCGGTCGCAGCAGATGACTGCCCCTCCCTGAGCCTGGTTCTGCTGGAGGTTTCTTCCTGTTAAAAGGGAGTTTTTCCTTCCCACCATCGCCAAGTGCTTGCTCATAGGGGGTCGTTTTGACTGTTGGGTTTTCTCTGTGTTATTGTAGGGTCTTTACCCACAATACAAAGCGCCTTGAGGCGACTGTTTGTTGTGATTTGGCGCTATATAAATAAAATTGAATTGAATTGAATTGAATTGAATTGAATTGGTGTTTTACAGAAACAATAGGGACTTTTTTCCCCCCTGGATCAGTTTTTTTTCCAGGTGTGAACATACCTGTGTCTCTAGTTTTTCCACTTCTTTGTTCACTCCCATAGTTTCCCATAGTTTCATCACAGGAATTTTCTAGTATTTGTGAGTCCTTATATTGATGTCATGATTATTTTTCCTTATACTGAGGTGATTATTGTTATTCTCTCACTGATAAATTTAAAAACTGTGGTTCTCACCTGCAGGTCAGCCCGGAGGACGCACAGGTGATGCAGAGGTGGAGGATGGATCTGTTGGACTGAAGGTTGGTGTGTCAGCTTTGGCTGTGGTTCTTGCTGCTGCTGCTGGTTTTGTGATCTACAGAAAACATAAACAGGGTCCATACGCAGCCTCTGCAGTGCCCACTGATGACCTTTGAACCAGCTGATGCAGAAACATCAGAAACCTTTACAATTGCAAATACTGTATGTGAGGATCTGAATGTAGATGAAGATCTGTTGATTATAGAAGATCAATAAATGTTTGGTATTTATCTATTGATATGAAAATACTCAGTGACGTTTGGCTGAATTTGGGATGTATAAAGTGAAGCGATATAGTTTTCCTATAGGTGTACATTAAGTTCCTGGAAACAATATGTATAATTGATTAAGTCAGATGAGAAGAACAGGCTGTTCTCTTTCAGGTCATTTCTGTCTCTACAGATTCAGAGAAAAGACTACACAACGATAAAACGGAGGCTCGTTCAGAGATGCAGCTGTTTACTGATTACTGCTTTGTATATGATGTAACCAACAATGATGAGCTGACTATGAAAGCTGTGACTGGAAAAAGACAATGTGTGAAAATCCTTCATGATCTGCCAGTTTGCACGGACAGATCATGATTTCATCCAGATTCATCTGAAAGAAAAACTGTTTGAAAATGGCTTCAATAAATTTAATAATTGGACTCCTTATTCCCCTTGTTGTTGTCTCTTTCCTGTTCGATAAACGAACACCCACAAACATAAAGCTTTAATAGCAACTCACACACACACACACACACACAGCAGATAAAAAGACATTTTTTTCATAATTTTCTTCAAATGGTGACGCCCGTCAGGATCGAACAGGAATGTTTTTAATTTCCAGATGTTTTTATTTGTGTTTTTTTGTGTTTCTTGGGAATAAGGAGTGAATTTGGCCACCGATAATCGCTGTTTCGAGGTTCTACGCAACAGTGCCGACTCCCAGACTATCAGTGACCAGGACGTCCATCTAAAAAGGTTTGCAGAGACCTTTTCTTAATATCTGCATATTGAAATTGTATCAAACTGATGGTCACTGGTGGAGGGAGGGACGTGTAATTCGAGCCATTTCATACAGGTGTAAAAGTAGAAAAAAAGAGTACAAAAGAATAAAAGAGTTGATAATATAAAAGTACAAAGACAAAATAGGCAAAAAGAGTCGGGCGGTGGAAGTCCACGGGCCACCTGATCAGTGGACCGAACGAGTGTCCTTCTCGGGGGGGGTTCGGTTTAGAGGCCCATTGGTGTTTCTGAAATTAACTGACGATTCGTTGTTTACCGATGTCCTCCTGGTCGAGAGGTTGATCAAACGCGCGTATGACGTAGCTCTCCTAGTAGAAGTCGACGAGAGTAACGACTTATGGTTAGTCCATAAAAGCAACTAAAACCCTCTAAAAGCCTCAAACGATAGAGAATAAAGAGCGCAGAGAAATAAAAATAAGAGTTTTTTGTAATAAAAATAAAATCCCTAAAAAAAAGAAAAAATATAAATGGTACTTTGTTAACATTGTTTGTGTGGTTGCAGTTTGGACTGACTGACGGACTGACGACACTGGGTTTTAAAAGAGGGTGAAGCTTCAAAATATCCGCTAATGTAAAATTATTGTTGTGTAAACTCCCAAGCACAGATATGAAGCTGAAAGCTGAGTTTAAAGGAGAAACCTCTCCTTCCTAATGAGGTCAAAGTTCAGATACTTTATTTGATTTACCCACCTGACAACAGAAGGTCAGCAAATTCATTAAGCAATCCCAAAATTAGGGAAAGAAAAAGTCTGTAACAATAATGTATATGAGAGAAACTGATGGATGCTTGAAGGTGTGTGTGTGTGTGGCTTTGTGCCTCCATGTGTGAATCTGAGTACTCATGTGTGTGCATTTGTTTTCATGTGTGTGGGTCAGAGAAATAGGAAATGAGGACAAAATATTTTGAGATGAATTACTTTGCAACAGTGTGGTGTGTTTGTTGTTTGAATAGGTATAAAGTTTAGTTGTTTTCAGCTTTGGTGTGTGTGGTGCAGGGAGAGACAGAGGAGACAGAGTGTGTGTTTGTGTGTCAGTATGTGTGTTAAGGAAAAGAAGGGGAAAGACAATGGTGCCAAGGTTTTAGCATTGCTGTGCGTCAATCAATTCAATTCAATTCAATTCAAGTTTATTTATATAGCGCCAAATCACAACAAACAGTCACCTCAAGGAGCTTTGTATTGTGGGTAAAGACCCTACAATAACACAGAGAAAACCCAACAGTCAAAACGACCCCCTATGAGCAAGCACTTGGCGACAGTGGGAAGGAAAAACTCAGAGAACGAAGTGCTCTATTGGGGTGATATGGTACTATGAGGCCTTTGAGATAAGATGGGGCCTGATTATTCAAGACCTTGTATGTTAGGAGAAGGATTTTAAATTCTATTCTAGATTTAACAGGGAGCCAATGAAGAGAAGCCAATATGGGAGAAATCTGCTCTCTCTTTCTAGTCCCTGTCAGTACTCTAGCTTATCCAATCAGAGATAGAGGATGTGTGCGTGTGGATGAGACTTATAGCCTTAAGTTTTTTTCTTCCTTAGTTTGTGCAGAGGTGGTTGATGATCAGGGTATGTGGGTTTAAAGGTTCTCAGGAGGAAGGTTTCACTTCTGATCCCTATGAGAGATAAGCCAACCATAGACGGACAAAAGACAAAAAAAAGAAAAATCACAAAAATAAGGAGTTGAGAGTTCATTGCTTTTAGTTGATTTAAAATAAATACATAGAAGCCAGTATAATAGACTAATGCCCTGATCATCCCAAAACTGAGGAATTAAAGGTGTTAAATTGTTGTTAAATTTCAAGAAAGTTTCCATGAGAAACTCAGTTTAAGTGAAACCTTAAAAAGAAAGGTTAGAAAAGTGCATGTGAATATTCTGTGAGACAAAGTTGAATCTAGATGCAAAGTGCCGAACCTTGAGCTGCCGCTCTGCTACAAAGCAGAACATAAAAAACCTGTTTATGAAAATGTAGGATAAAATACAAGTCCTCTCTGTGTTTGTCCTTCAGTCTCTTCTGCTCAGTCTGCAGAGTCATCCCTCCTGTACAGCTCAGCTCAGCTCAGCAGGCTCTCTCTGAGGTCAGCAGGCTCTCTCTGAGGTCAGCAGGCTCTCTCTGAGGTCAGCAGGCTCTCTCTGAGGTCAGCAGGCTCCTTTATCACTGTTTGATCACTTAGATCATAAATCACATTAGAACAGGTTAGGTCTCAAAGTCATAACTGAAAGTTACTGAAGGCTTATGGTATGACTGTAATCTCTGAAGGCTGCCATAACTCAGATTATAACAGGTCATTAATGTGACAGATGTTATTGATCCTCATTGATCAGACCTTAGCAGGATGTTCCCTTTAACTCTGTCACAGGCTGAAGCTTCACATTATTCCTCTGCTCCTTCTGTAATGCAGCATTTTAATAAGTGCATTAGAATAAAGTTCACTGCAGGCATGCAGGTGATCCACAAACTATTCAGACCAACGTTACTGAGCCTCAGGCTTCCTGTCACGGGCCAATCAGAGGACTGCTTGGTGTTACCGTGTCATTTAAAAATGTGCCCCTTCATTCCCATCTGATACCTAATCACTCATCACTGCCTGCACACACGACACCTGTTAGACCGAAAGGAAACGTTCCTCGTTCCTCTGAGCGTCACACCTGCAGGGTAAGGTGTGGGCGGAGCTGCAGGTGAGCCCCGGTGTGGGTTCGTTCGGTGAGCGGAGGATTTACCGGGACTTTGTGACGGTTCGAGCGCCTTAAAGAAGGATGAAGACGTGGGTGGTGTTCCTGCTCCTCCTGAACGGTAAGAAGCTCCGTGTGAGCCTGTTTCACCTGCAGCAGGTGAGGCGGGACCCGGACTAACAAGCTGCAGTCAAAGATCGGACCCGGAGCTCGGTAACCGCGCTAAAGCAGATTAACCGGTGACGCTGCTTTCAGGAGCCACAAACCCGGAAATGAACATCGTGAATACTTCGAGTGTAAACGGCATTTATTATAATCACAGTCATTCTCTATTCTCGGTGCTTTCGGACAAAACGATCAACTATAACAGACTCGTGACCAGAACAGGTGAGGTCATCACAGCTTCAAACAGAGGCATGATGGGAGATCCAGCCATCTGTACCTGTGCTTGGGGACTGATGAAGGTGTGTTATCCTTAGTGCAGCAGATCAAGTCCATGAAGTTCTTTGAAGTGTTGAACGACCAAATTCCCTTTTCATCCATTCGTTATGGATGGAGTTCAATGTCTGTTGAAGGACTCATGTTCCCAGAAAGCCTTTCTTTCCTTCTTGGCAGGTTTCAGTTTGTTAGAGATGCTGCTGTCAGTGTTTTCATCTGCTTTTAAAAGCATTTGTGTTAACCAACAGCAGTCACAGCTTCAGGTTTATGATTATAGTTAAATATTTCAAAGGTCCTTATTTTCTAATCCCAGTTTTCTTCCTGCTGGTTTCAGTAATCCCATCATCATCAGACTGAAAGTAACGACTGATTCATTTTACTCAGGCAGGACCGACTCAGACTGACAGCTGATCATATTTCTGTCTGAGAGCTCATAAAGGAGTCACTGTGAAATCTGAACAAAGGCTTTGAAACGTTGGCTACAATCACAATAACATTATCAATAACATTATCAATAACATTATCAATAACATTAAGATTGAATCATTTACAATAGTTGTTCCTGGTTAATATGATGCAGTTCCTGGCCTCAGCTGGCATCTGTTAAATGTATAAAATCATTGGTGGATGATCCACTAACATGTTCTAATACACAGATGAATGTGATTTATGTGCTGATTTTTTTAACCTTTATTTAAACAGGCAGTCCCAGTGAGACTCAGTGTCTCATTTGTTTCCAAAACATAATAATTTTACAACAACAAAATAATCCAATAAATAGTAAGTACAAAGCCAAATGTGTACCACAGTTGGTGTGTAACTGTAGTGGCCTCACAAATGTGTGTGCACACTCAAATGCAAATCAGTTTGAAGACATAAAACTAATTTTTATTATTTAATCATTAGCTATTATTGCCCGCGTCCCTGAATGGGATAAGTGGAAGTGAATGGATGGATAGATGGTTATTATTAATCTGTCTTTCTTCCACAGCATGTCCT
>JAMQGT020014438.1:0-18781 GCA_024447675.2 Pterophyllum scalare
CCATTGTAGGACTGGTCACGGACAGACAACGAGTCAGCCTACAGGGAGGAGATCCAGCATCTGACAGTATGGTGCAAGAATAATAACCTGGAATTGAAACCCAAAAAAAACAAGGAGCTGGTTGTGAATTCCAGAAGATCCACACGCACTGAGACCACGGCTCTCCACAGTAATGGAGTGGAGGTCGAGAGAGTGGAGAACTTTAAGTTCCTTGGGGTTCACATCTCTGGTGACCTCGTCTAGGCTCTCAACACTCGACACCAAGTGAGGGAGGCATAACGGAGACTTTACTTCCACAGGAAGCTTAAGCACTCCCACCTCCCTCAACGCTTGCTGGTGAACTTTTACAGAGATACCACTGAAAGCCTCCTGACCTACTGCTGCACAGTCTGGTTCTCCAGCTGCACAGCACGAGACAGGAGAGACCTGCAGCGAGAGGTGAGTGATGCAGAAAAAAAATCTCGGGTACCTCACTACCCCCCCCCCTCAGTGGCATTTATAACAGCCAATTCCAGGAAAAGGCTATCTGTATTGCAATGGGCACTACCCTGGACACCCCCCCCCCCAACTAAAAAGGGATTCAGACAATTAAAGGCAAACATTCTGAAAAACAGCTTCTTCCCTCAGGCTGTGATTTTTTCATTTTTGTCTTTCAACTCAGTTTTCACAGTGCAAAATGAAAAATAAAGCTTAAGCACTTGCCGAGGCTTTCCATTTTATTACTGGTACCAAGGGCAGGTACTGATACTCTGGCATATAGCCTTGTTAAGAATTGTACAGTGCATGTATGCCACAGTGGCCAGCAGGTGTCACTGTGGAGATACAATTCTGGCACAACTGCTTTGAATGAGAGTGAAGCTCCTCACCTATGACAGTGATCCAGCTGGATGGAGACTCTCCATGACCGCTGATGTCACACTTGTAGAGGCCTTCATCAGACCTGGAAACATGCTGGATGGTCATGTGACCTGTAGGCTGCTTCCTGATGAGGGAGCCATCTTTATAGAAAGCAGCTGGGAGGTTGGAGGGAGTGGTCTTTGATTGACAGAGCAGAGTGACGTCATCTCCCTCCATCACAGGGAGGACAGGACTCTGCAGGATCACTGATCCACCTCAACACAGAGACAAACTACAGCATTTCATCCATTTACACACAGCTTCATCAACACTAACTCCACACACTCAGCTTACCAGTGACTGTGAGCTGAACCATGTTACTGATGGCACCCTCTCTGGACTCACACCAGTAAACTCCACTGTCCAGGGGGAAAACAGTGATGTTACAGGAAGAACCAGACCATCTTCCCCACCCATCTCCACACTGAGCCCTCTGTCGTTTGCTTGTGTTCCTCCTCAGAGTCCATCCAGCAGAGCTGTCGTCCTCCTCACAGCTCAGAGACACAAAGTCATCTTCAAAGAACTGAGAGCTGCTGGGACTCACAGTCAGACGAGCTGTGAGGGTTACAATGAAACATGAAGCCAAACAGGTCATATTAGTGAGCATTTATCAGGCTGAAGCTGTGACAGAAGAAGGTTACTGACCTTGGTTTGTTGTGCAGCTCAGCAGTGAGATCAGAGCTAAAGGGCAATGACACTCAGGTTGGTTTGAGGTGAACACAAAGAACAACTCCACACAAACAGCCGACAGACCCACAAACTTGTCTCTGTCTTATATCCCCATCTATCTTTCACACAGTTCACACTGTCCAGGCTCTCAAAAACAACTAAAGTGATTACTGTGATTATACACACTGACTATACTGTGAGTATATACATAATATCAGTTAAGTAACACAGTGATGTGTCCTCTGTGCAGCTGTGTTCATGTACTCAGTGACTGATTTGAGCTTTTCACTGCCTGCTGTGTTTCCTCCTGAGCAAAGATAAAGAGTCAGTTCAGACCTGCAGTTGGTCCTCATGGTGTTTGGAGCTTGAATTCAGCCTGATTTGTTTTTCATGTCTTCTCCTCCATCATCAGTTATCAGGAGAGCAGACAGTCAAAGGTCAATCATTCAAACAAACACAGAGATTCTACTTACAGAGCAGACACAGCACAGATGTTTCCTTCATCGTCCTTCTCGCTCATTTGAGCTTTGTTTCATTCTCTCACTGACACCAAGTAAAGCCCCGCCCTCTTCCTCTGAGCAGCAGCAACACTATTGGTGCAGAGCTGATAATTATTTGTGTCCAGTACCTCCTCATTGAGTTAACTTTTTAATTGTTGTTTTGTTTGATCATATCTCATAATGTAATATGTACACTTCATAGTCATTAACTTCCAACATGGACAGTCATGTAGCCCAGTGTGCCTGTTTAAAAAATTAAAAAATCGGGAATACTTTGTAAACTGTGGCAAAGTGAACTACCTGCTGCATCGTTGTTGATTTTCAGGTATCTTTGAACTGAACCCTCACTTTTATTTTCAGCAGTGTGGCCCCCCTTTCACTCCTGACACATCACCCAGTTCAGATATCCAGTCTGATTTATTTATTTATTTATTTCTGAGCCGTGTATGTTTGTTGTTCTCAAACTGAAAAAAAAAAAATCTTGGGACTTAATCATGAAATATTTTATTTACATGTAATCTTGCTTCATGCCATTAGACTGAACATCAGCGTTTATCCAAACGACACCTCTGCTCGCTTTGTTACGGTAATAAATAAAAGGACCTGTCATTCTTGTATAAAGTATAAACGTGTCTTTCAGTTTTATAGAGAAGTAAAGATTTAGTGGGCTGTAAAGCAGCAGAAGGACCACAGGGGTACACTACAAAGCCAGTTCAACATAGCCAGGCTTTCTTTGTGTTAGCCAGCTTAACAAAACCTAAAATCCCAGCAGTGTCTGTCAGCTCTGTTAACTCTGCTTCCCTACAAACAGTAACTGACTTTAACAATCAGAGACTTTATCAGAGGTTTGGCTGACAGAGATCTATAAAAATATTACAGTAAGATCCAATCTTACTTTCCCTGCTAATAAGACGAGTATTGCTCATTGAACTCATAACCTATTGTATAGGTTATAACTATGCTCAGGATCATCAAATTATTAAAAAAATAGTTTCTCCATTATTCATGTTTTATATCAGAGTAGGAGTCAGTGTTTATACTGAATGACACTATTATTTATCCACAGAAACACACACAAAGACACATTAATTTACATAAATAAACAAACATGAAACACATTCAATTTACATAAAAAGTAAGGGAATGCAATTATTATCAATCTATATAGAACTGCTAAAGATGTATTTGTTTGAGTTGATGTAATTATATAGCATGAGCTCTGAACTCAAACAGAAACCGTAACGCTGCTGTCTTCACTCACGCATCAAAACATAAAAATGAGCAACTTTTGAAAAATCACTTCGTCATCTTAGCGTCTGAAGTGATTTGATGGCAAAGGCAACATTATTCATTTACAACAGACCTTAAGCCCTAAAGGAAGCAGGAAGTGAAGTGACCGCGTCCTGGAGTTATGCTGCAGCCTTCGTTAAAGGGAAAACACAGAGTTCACACAGAGGCAGCCTGCTCTTACAGGACAGTAGCTCTGACTCAGCAGTTTTTATTTTCTAATCACTGACAGCAGATCCACATCTGCTGCTGCACCCCCCCATCTCTGCAGCTGGTCTTTCTGTAAAACCTTCTTTCCCCACCCTCCTTCCACACAGAGCAGAGCTGAGTCCCACCTGAAGCTCATCTTTGGATGTTATGAATGGCTGTGCACAGCTGTCATCTACGCTGTACTTATTGCCTCTCGGTGCCCTTTTCTGTGTCGTGACGAGCTTAGCAGGCTCTCAGCATCCATAATAATCAGTGATAGAGAGACTCTGAGTGGTTGTGTGAAGTAGTGTGTATAAACTCTCCAGTGGAAAATCAGTTATGATTTTGTAACATGCTATTTTAACAAAGCTCTGACTGACTCCACACAGTCATCAACCCCCCCCCCATGCCTGCAGTTCCTCTGAGCCCTCCACCCACTCAGAGCTGTAGTTTAATTTTTTCTGCTTTGACTGAACCTAAATCAGCGCTTTGGTGCTTAAACCTCATTCAAACAGCTCATTCAAAAGAAATAATGTCATCATTTAACACAAGTCCAAAACAGTGTTCTCAAATGTGTGCCTAAAGTTGTGTGTGTGTGTTGATGATTACTCATATTCATTGTTACTGTTTTTGTATCAGCTCACTCTTCACAATACTGTCCAAATATTGATCTTTGTGATCGCTTACTGCCCTCAGGTGGGCACACAGAGGAACTGCAGCTAACTGAACAGGATCTCAACCAGGACATGAAACAAAATCAAAGTTAATAAAAGAGAAATCTTTAACTGCAGAAAACACTGTAAAAATAAAACCAACACATTTACTGAGATTTACTGTCTTATGAAAAAAATGATACAAACAAAAAAAACAAAACAAATCTGAACAAACAAACCACAAAATTCACTGTAAAAATGTCTTCATGTAATATACCAGACTGCAGATTTTAGAGTTATCTCTCTGACAGGCTTATTTTTGGATTTCCAGCCTATGATCTCCTTCACTTGCATCGACATCTCTTTGGGCTTCATCAACTCCAGAACTTTTATATGCTTAATTTGTCATGAAAAAAATAATGAAATAATGAGGGAACACACCTCACCTGTGAATAAACTTTCCTGAATATTTCTGAGCTTCTGGAAATGGAGAACTTTGTATAAAAATGGGGGTAGTCTCTAGATAGCAAATGCACTACAAGGAAATAAGAGGATTGCTACCAGTGCCCCTCAAACCATCACTGCAAAGTGAAAGGCTTTTATTTTACAAAAGAGGAAGTGTAAGCAAAGGAGAGATCACAGGTTCACTCACCATCAGTTTCAAAGACAGAGGCCATGCACCATTTTCAAGGGCTGTTAAAAATACTTCTCTAATTAAAAATAATGTAGAACATGGGAAAATAAAATCGGTAATAAAATAAACAAAATAGAACAGACTATTTTTATTATTGGAATTTTACATGTTTTCATTTTTTGTGTCCTCCACTGACTTGAAAGCATCATGAGGCAGCGTACAGCCGAAAGGCAATGATAAATTACATCCATATAATACTCAAAAACACTCAAACTAACGCTGAAACCAATAAAAGCTGAACTGAAACTGAGTTTGACTCTAAGTTGATGGTTTGTCGCCCTCTGCTGGTAAAAAGATGAGCTACACACTGATCTTCATGGCTGGCTCATTAAATACGGAAAGCATCCTTCATTTACTTCCTGTGATACAGAATTGATCTGATGGATGACCCTGATGCTAAATATTCACAATTAGCCTTGTACTTATGGTAGATAAGATATCACAAACATAGATGTAAGCAGAATGATGGACTCCTTTCAATGTTTATACAATATTCCAGCCTTTATTTCAAGTCACTGCTTTTTTTGTGATCTTTTCTTTTGTTTGGTTGGCTTGGTTACTTGGAGATTGCTTCTTTCTCTGACTTTGTGTTTTTAATGTCTTCTTTGGTTCATTTTCTCGGACAGACGGTGAACAATCCGAGCCAGGCACAAAAACACACACACAGAATGTAAGGACAAAGGTTTGACAGAAGGCAAATGTTATTTAAAAACAGACAATAAACTATAAAAACAGATAAACGCTAAATGAAATTAATGGCTTTAAAATATTTTAATGTTGTTTTTATACTGCTCAACACAAACTATCAGCTTCACTGCCCTCCAGTGGTCACTGTCAGTAACTACAAAGTGTTGTAGCTCACTGTGACAGATTGACAAGCACGTTGCAGGAAAAGGAAAAATCGACCTGAGAACCAAATTAAAGTCATGACTAACTGAATATTCTACCTTGATTATGATTCATGGCTATTTGAGGTTTGGGTGTTTGGTCAGTTTTAACAGGTGGCTTACCTGCTGCACCTGGGCAGGTGAGAGGTCTCTTTGGTTTCTGTGAAGGGAACAGACTCATTTGTGCTGGGCCTTGTAGTTACTGAATGTACGTTTTTAATGCATTTTCTGCTGCCTTCTTGGTCACATCTCCGGTTGAAAAAGATATTTTTTAAAGTCAGACTTTTTACCCGGAGAAATAAAGGACAGAGAAAAGTCTCTTTGCCCAAAGCTGATTGCTGCTTTACAGGGATGTTCTCTCTGGCTCAGAAGGACTTCCGGCCAAGTCTCTTACAGCAGCATCAAGACTTCCGTATTTTGGCAAATAGAGGAAGTCCCTTTTTGGCACCCTGCGCAGACAAACGCGGATGTTTGAGCTTTCCATCGTGACGTCACAGACTGGGTGGAGCGGAGTCACGTGGGAGCGCGCTCATCGTTATCCTGTGTATTAGCAGAATTAAAACTCAGGCTCATTGGAGGTCTGGATTTTGGTTTTGATTGATTTTCAATGACCCGCCAGGACGAAACAAGCATGTATGAAGAAGTATGCAAATTAAAAAGTTAAAGAAAACTTTAAGCACATGAATTTTCAGCTTGCTGAAACTCTACATTTACTTCAGACCTCATTAAGAACTCCGTCTGCTGATCTTCTTCTATCAGCTGCTCCTTTATCTCAGCACCATCCCTCAGCACGTCCTGCTTCACCACATCCATGAATCTTCTCTGAGGTCTTCCTCCTTCTCCTGCCTGGCAGCTCACGTATCCACCGTGCTTTGTCCAGTGTATCCTCTGCACATGAATGACTGACAGATATGATTCCAGGCCGTCAATAATGTTTCTCCTTCTATATAGTTCCACGTGTTTTGAATCAAAGTGTCAGACGACAGTAATAACAACATGTTTAATAGGACAGTTTGACATTTTCAGTGCGGTCTGTGCCTTTAAAAATATTTCAGATCAGATTCTTCTCTAATAACAGTTTGTCTGATTCTGAATCCCTCCCCTTCCTCAGCTCCTCCCGTCTCTGCGCCTCGGCCTCGCTTTACTTTCAGTTTCGTGAGGATTGTGGCGCAGTTTGTTGTCTCCGTGTGAAGCTCCGAGTGAAGGTAAGGAAGCAGTCTGTGAGCTTTTTCCTGGCTAACATCAGCTGTGTGCAGCTTAGAAACACCGCAAAGCTGCCGCTCCGTAGTTCACGGTAACGGACTCACAACTGGAACATCGAGGCCTGGTGTGTGCGCTCGGCAGCAGAGGCCCCGGAGAGCCTCTGAGCTCCCGGTCTTTATGTTGGTTGTACGTCTGTATGACGGTGAGGGGCCCTCAGAGACAGGAGGAGGACAGCCCGAGCACTGATGTATGCTTCATGTAACAAACGTGAAGTTTTTGTAAACATTAAGTTTTTGTAAACGCGTATTTTTCTGTCTCACTGCGTCACACTTGGACAGGAAGTAACGTCATCCGTTTCGGCCTAAAGCAGTTTTTACATATTAGAAAACTTTTTCTTAACTCTTTAATATTTGAATCCGGGTTTTGGACGGTAAGTGTTTTATTTTGACACCGTCTCCAAGAATCTTGACTCAGTTTTAAGTATTTGCTCCAATATCCGTGAGTCTGTTCTTGTTTCCATGGAGGCCTGTTTGTGGACCATCTCCGTGTTGTGCACTTTCACACTCAGCTGCATTTCACAGGAAGAGCCTTTAACACAGTACAGCTCCCTCAGACTCTATAAGAATGGAAATAATGGGAGAAATAACTTCTGGCAAAGTTTTCACATTGAAGTTCAAAGGAAAAAGCCAGCAGTTACTGAATATGATTTACATTTTATCATTATGAATGCAGTAACAACAGTATATAAAACATATTTCTTAGAGTTACAAAGGGCCTGTCATAAAAATAAAAATATAAAACGTCTTTTTACAGCAGACACAAAACTGAGAACTGGTCTGACATAAGCCTTCAGAATCAGCAGCTCTAACAAAGCAATATTATTATTATTATTATTATTATTATTATTATTATTATTATTATAGTAGTTTCTGAGGGACACACCCTCAAAGTACATGAAGCCCTGCAAATTTTACATATGCACTGGGCTGAAATATTGTGTTTGATTATTTGCATTCTTCCCAAGCCTGTGGACCCCTCAAGTATGCCTGACCTGTTACCCAAAGGTCATGTTTGGATGTTTTCTGCTGTGAATTATCAGAAAGCAGGTCAAACGTCCAGGGCACCATGAAAAGATTAACGCCTCGTTAATCTGTGTCATAGACATTAAATTATTGAACACGACCAGATTGTGACACTATGAAACTGATTTTAGCAGAGCTTCAGTGTATTTTCCCCTCAAAATTTCATGTGAATATCTTCTGTACTTCTGGAGCTACGACAGATCAGAACTGCTGTAAAAAAGGCTGATGTGTGTGTCCTCTGCAGGTGAAGGTGTGAGCTGATGTGAGTTCAGCAGCATGGAGGACAGAGAGGAGCCTCAGAGGTGAGAGGACCATCTCTAACTGTCCATGACTCTTCTCCATGTCACAGCTCAGCACTCACATCACTGCTGCATCATTATTCACACTCATACCTCTGTATGTCTTGTTTTAAAGGCTGGACATGCAACATTATGCTGGGCCTGACTCAGGACCAGAGCCCATGCTGTGTGTCCCTCAGGAGTGATCACTCAAATGGTCACCTCATCCAATTTTAAGTCTTCTGCTATAAAGAAGTAAGTTGTAAAATTTAATTTTCCCATCTTTTCCATGTCTTCCCTCTGTTATTATACCGTTCCTTGTTTTGTATCCTGAATTTGATTTTTAAGTCTTGGAATTTGTGTAACTTCAGTTTTTTTGTTTGTTTTTGGGAATCAGCTGTCTAAGGTTTATTTAATCTGCCTGTCTCTGCATCAGTTGGGACCTCTCTCTTACTACATATGACAGAAATGCCTCTTTTCCACCGGTACTACTCAGCTCAGCTCTGCTCACTTTCATTTGTTTTCCATTACAACTGTCTCAGCGAGGTGGCCCAGAAAAAGATGTCAACAGTGACACAAACACTCGCTCTGGATTCTGCTGTCAGCCACCGAGCATAAAAACATCTGTGGCCCTTTTTCCACTGATGGGGTGCTGGTGCCGGCATTTGAACCACTGGAGCAGTTTTTCCACCGTAAACGCACTCGGTGCTCGCCCAAAAGACGGGACCAACTCCAGCCCCGCAAGCTAGCTGGTCTCGAACCAAGAACATGTGACAAAAGCAGCAGAAGGGCGTGACTCTGCCTTCTCAGCGTAAAGTGTCCTACCCCTGCTTCACTGCATGGTGTGTGTTACAGGAGAAAAGCGATGCGGTTTCTCAGCTGTGAATCAGGTTGGGCTCTGAGGCTGAACTTGCTGCTTTGTATCAGGTCATATCACAGATAAAAGGACACAAAGTGCGTACTTGTGGTCTTGCTCTGATCTCTGTGTGTGTTTCCCTCTGTGCTGCACACACATGCTGCAGTAGTTTGTTTGGACCCTAAAATGTGTTCACAGCAGGAGAAAGGGGGCGTGTTCTCCCACGTTTGTGACCTTCGGCTTCCAGACGAGGCCCCGCCCACACTCATACATAAAGGAGCAGTTCACAAAGCGCGGTGGAAACCAGGCTCGTTCTTAAACATTTCGCCGGTTCATTGGAACTGACACCAGCACCGGCACCTTGGCGGTGGAAAAGTAGCATGTGTTGGTTAGTGTGTAACCATTTCCCTCGTTGCCAGGTTTCAGAATCAGTGGGGTTGATCTTGTGAAGGACTCACTCTCATGACTCACCTAGTGACATCACTCCCTGACCAATCAGTGGCATGCATTCTGTTGACATCACATATTTGGCTTGACAGGTTGCTTGGAAGCCTGGCTGAGTAGGTACTAGCGCCAAGTTAAATCAGGCTGAGTAGGTACTGGTGGAAAATCAGCAGAACAGAAACAGACTGAAGCAGTCACTTAACTGAGTGATGAAATAACTGTTTATCACACTGAAAACTTTGCATCCGGATGCACTAATTAAACTTTCTAGGATGACAGAAACCAATAAGTTCATCTTTGTGTGTTTTAAGTACATTTGCCTTCCTGCTGATCTTCTTCTCTATTCACCAGAATCCATCAGAGGCCAGGCTCCACTGGAACAGGACCAGAGCTCAGCTGTGTGTCCCTCAGGAGCAATTACTCAAATGGTCACATCATCAATTTTAAGTCTTCTGCTGCAAAGAAGTAAGTTATAGAATGTGAAAGATAAGTTCCAGTGCTGCATACAAGGATGGTCTAACTCTTTGGTCAGACAGACTGCAGCAATCCAGGAGTTTGGTTAACTCTCTTTAATAAAGCTCCCACAGACACTTTGAACATGGCATCACTGAGTCACTTCCCAGTCTCGATCCGACCTCTGTGCAGCTATGACTGAGTTCAGGTGTGTGTGTGTGTGTGGTTTTTTGGAACACAGAAACAACATTCCTCCTATTTTTAGTAAAATTATGAATGAGTAGAGAAATAACACTCACCTTTCCTTCTGATGGGCAAGGCACATGCACTGTCTTACAGTGTCCACCAGAGGTCTCTGTAGACCAAAAATTTGCTAATATTAGATTCAACTCATTGTCAGGGCACACAATGAAATGATCGTTCCAGATCACTCATCCAGAGATGAGCATCTGCGGTCATGCTACCATTTATGCAATGTGGTTTAAGGACACAACGCAGGGACAGGGGCTCGAACTGCCAGCCCTCCAGCTGCAAGGCGAGCACCTACCCGCTGTGCCACTGCCACTCTCTGAGACACAAAGAAGGCAGACTAGCCACACATACAAAGCAGAACAGTCCTTCTCTGTATTCCTAGTGCAGCCGGGTGTACTCATTGCTGGGGAGTCTGGCTGCAGTTATTAATCACTCTAACAGGACCTGCTAACATATCAGGATGACTGTGAATACTCCACTAATGAGACATATGATTAATGTTTACAAACATGGGTAACTGTCATCATGCTACATAACCTGATGGTGAAATAACAGATTCATTGATGCACTACCCAATCACCGGAAACGGTGTAACAACTGCCAATCTCTGTGGCCACTTTATTAGGAACACTAACTGCCCGTTCTGGGTGCGTGACCACTGATGTAAAGGTCCTTTGATCACCGCGTCTGCCATGGCACATCACAGCAGGGAAGTTATCACATATAATATAAAATTATTCTTTTCCCATCTTTTCCATGTCTGCCCTCAGTGAGCTCCTTATGTTTTTGATGGCTGTTTCATATCCTGGGTTAGATTCATATTTTTTTGGAAACAACCACCTGAGATTTTTTATATATATTCTGCTTGCAATTGACATTCGGGACCTCACTCTTACTACATATGACAGAAACCACCAGTGCTATGAAGTTCATCTTTTTGTGTGTTTTAAGTACATTTGCCTTCCTGCTGATCTTCTTCTCTATTCACCAGAATCCATCAGAGGTCAGGCTTCACTGGAACAGGACCAGAGCCCAGCTGTGTGTCCCTCAGGAGCGATCACTCAAATGGTCACATCATCAATTTTAAGTCTTCTGCTATAAAGAAGTAAGTTGTAAAATATAATTTTCCCATCTTTTCCATGTCTTCCCTCTGTTATTATACCATTCCTTGTTTTGTATCCTGAATTTGTGTAACTTCAGTTTTTTTATTTGTTTTTGGGAATCAGCTGTCTAAGGTTTATTTAATCTGCCTGTCTCTGCATCAGTTGGGACCTCTCTCTTACTACATATGACAGAAATGCCTCTTTTCCACCGGTACTACTCAGCTCAGCTCTGCTCACTTTCATTTGTTTTCCATTACAACTGTCTCAGCGAGGTGGCCCAGAAAAAGATGTCAACAGTGACACAAACACTCGCTCTGGATTCTGCTGTCAGCCACCGAGCATAAAAACATCTGTGGCCCTTTTTCCACTGATGGGGTGCTGGTGCCGGCATTTGAACCACTGAGCAGTTTTTCCACCGTAAACGCACTCGGTGCTCGCCCAAAAAACGGGACCAACTCCAGCCCCGCAAGCTAGCTGGTCTCGAACCAAGAACATGTGACAGAAGTGGCAGAAGGGCGTGACTCTGCCTTCTCAGTGTAAAGTTTCCTACCCCTGCTTCACTGCATGGTGTGTGTTACAGGAGAAAAGCGATGCGGTTTCTCAGCTGTGAATCAGGTTGGGCTCTGAGGCTGAACTTGCTGCTTTGTATCAGGTCATATCACAGATAAAAGGACACAAAGTGCGTACTTGTGGTCTTGCTCTGATCTCTGTGTGTGTTTCCCTCTGTGCTGCACACACATGCTGCAGTAGTTTGTTTGGACCCTAAAATGTGTTCACAGCAGGAGAAAGGGGGCGTGTTCTCCCACGTTTGTGCCCTTCGGCTTCCAGACGAGGCCCCGCCCACACTCATACATAAAGGAGCAGTTCACAAAGCGCGGTGGAAACCAGGCTCGTTCTTGAACATTCCGCCGGTTCATTGGAACTGACACCAGCACCGGCACCTTGGCGGTGGAAAAGTAGCATGTGTTGGTTAGTGTGTAACCATTTCCCTCGTTGCCAGGTTTCAGAATCAGTGGGGTTGATCTTGTGAAGGAATCACTCTCATGACTCACCTAGTGACATCACTCCCTGACCAATCAGTGGCATGCATTCTGTTGACATCACATATTTGGCTTGACAGGTTGCTTGGAAGCCTGGCTGAGTAGGTACTAGCGCCAAGTTAAATCAGGCTGAGTAGGTACTGGTGGAAAATCAGCAGAACAGAAACAGACTGAAGCAGTCACTTAACTGAGTGATGAAATAACTGTTTATCACACTGAAAACTTTGCATCCGGATGCACTAATTAAACTTTCTTGGATGACAGAAACCAATAAGTTCATCTTTGTGTGTTTTAAGTACATTTGCCTTCCTGCTGATCTTCTTCTCTATTCACCAGAATCCATCAGAGGCCAGGCTCCACTGGAACAGGACCAGAGCTCAGCTTTGTGTCCCTCAGGAGCGATTACTCAAATGATCACATCATCAATTTTAAGTCTTCTGCTGCAAAGAAGTAAGTTATAGAATGTGAAAGATAAGTTCCAGTGCTGCATACAAGGATGGTCTAACTCTTTGGTCAGACAGACTGCAGCAATCCAGGAGTTTGGTTAACTCTCTTTAATAAAGCTCCCACAGACACTTTGAACATGGCATCACTGAGTCACTTCCCAGTCTCGATCTGACCTCTGTGCAGCTATGACTGAGTTCAGGTGTGTGTGTGTGTGTGTGTGTGTGTGTGTGTGTGTGTGTGGTTTTTTTTGGAACACAGAAACAACATTTCTCCTATTTTTAGTAAAATTATGAATGAGTAGAGAAATAACACTCACCTTTCCTTCTGATGGGCGAGGCACATGCACTGTCTTACAGTGTCCACCAGAGGTCTCTGTAGACCAAAAATTTGCTAATATTAGATTCAACTCATTGTCAGGGCACACAACGAAATGATCGTTCCAGATCACTCATCCAGAGATTTTTTTATATATATATTCTGCTTGCAATTGACATTCGGGACCTCACTCTTACTACATATTACAGAAACCACCAGTGCTATGAAGTTCATCTTTTTGTGTGTTTTAAGTACATTTGCCTTCCTGCTGATCTTCTTCTCTATTCACCAGAATCCATCAGAGGCCAGGCTCCACTGGAGCAGGACCAGAGCCCAGCTGTGTGTCCCTCAGGAGCGATCACTCAAATGGTCACATCATCAATTTTAAGTCTTCTGCTGCAAAGAAGTAAGTTGTAAAATATTCTGTGTTACCACTTTTCTGCTAACTAACCAGTCCACACTGCAGAGGCTCAGCTCTCTTTTTACCTCCTACTTTTCTCAAGTTTTCTTTCTAAGTCTGTTGTTTACCAGCAGGGACTGCAGTCACACATGGCTGCTCAGTTACCGTCAGACTGCTGTATGAACGTAGTGTTTTACACAAATTGAGAGATCTCTGAGAGATTTTTCTCACACCATTACAAGTAAATACATTAATAATGTTAATAACCAGAAGCCCTGGATAAACAGCAATGTGAGATGACCACTTAAGGAGTGAGATGCTGCTTTCAGGTCAGGTCAAGCTTACAGCGAAGCACGGGAAAACCACAAGAGAGCCATCAGGGGCAAAGCACAAATACAAGCACACACTGACCACCTTAACAACACAACAGCAACAATTCATTTTCAATTAATTTAAATAATAACACCAAACTGCCTGATGTCTTGAACCAGCTATTTTTCTCAGGCTCACTGCAGAGGGGATGCCCTCCCTCTTACTGAGGAGCTAGTGCTGGTTTGGCAGCACTGTCAGGTTTACTGCCAGCTTACAGAGGTGTTTATTCAAATATTCAACCTAAATTACAAGATCAAACTATTCTTTAGGGATACTTCTGTGGAATTCAGCTCTACATTTAACACAATCATCTCCAACAAATTGGTCAGGACACTACAAATCTGGGACTTTGGTTTTCCTCGGCGTCCATGGATCATGGACTCTCAGACCACAGTTACCTTCAGGAGAACTAAAGGGATAATAAAACTTCCTCTAAACACACTTTGTACTTCATACAGGCTTCAGGTCTGTGACAGCCACACGATGAAAACTAACAACTTGGTTGCAAAGCACCTTTACGTCCTTCAACTGCTGTTAGAGATTTATGTTTCTATTCTGTATTCAACGTTTTTCATCTAGAATTTCCATCTCAGAATGTATTTATTTCTTTGAGAGGCCAAGTGATTCTGATTCATTAAACAGCTGTGTGTCCTTCAAGAGTGCTCGCTCAGATGATCACCTTCTCTATTTTAATGATGAACCCTCTGCTTCAAAGAGGTATCCTGTGACTGGTTTCAGAGCTGCTCTAATCAAGTCAGCATGAAGGCATTGTGATTCAGGGCAGGGCTACCCTGTGACCAACAAGCTGGTACGGTGTGAGTCTCTCAGCCAGATTGGTTTTAAAGATGACAATTGCCAATTTGCACATGTTGCGTCTTTATTGACAGGATTAATCAAACCATCCTGTTCTGTCATGGTGGCTAAATCCATTTTTTTCTCTACATTCTGTAGTTTAGAGTGAGCATTTTTCAAAACTTTCCACAGAAAGTGGAGTCTTGACTAAAGACAGTCAGCGAGAAAGTGATCTTTTCATTTGCAATAATCGTCTCGCTGTGTTTCGGCTACAGTGGCAGATTTATTCTGTTCTTCTTGCAGGAGGAAACTGGAAAAACCCTTTTCAGCTGAACGCACCATTAGGAGTGAAAACTTGAAGAAACGTGATTTAAGAAAAAGGCGCCACGATGAAAGGTGAGGACAAGGAAACTGATCTCATATAATAATAACTTCAATATATTCAGGAGATTTAATATGTAAGGCAGAATTCAGTACTATCTACTACAATACTCCTCCAAATGTATGTGTGTGTGTGTATATATATATATATATATATATGTGTATATATATATATATATATATAATATCTAACTGCTCAAACGACACAAACTATCAACTAAACATCTGCTACCCCAAAGACAAAGAGGAAGCTGAGAGGTGCTTTTCAGTCACTGCCCTAAAACTGAAATGATCTCCTCTCCTCTGAGGCAGGCTGATTCACTCTCTGCTTCATTCTTTCTCTTTTAACTCAGTCTCAGATGTTGGTTAATATTATTTGTGGTTTTACTTATTGTTTTATTGCTCTAACCACTGTCTGCTACATTTTCTCTTTTTGCTTTTTGTCTTTTTTTGTTTTTGTATTTTTAACCTGTTTGCTCTTACTTATGTACAGCACTTTGGCCAATGATTTTAAAAGTGCTTTATGAATAAAGCTGAGCTGAGTTGAGTAAAAATTAATAAATAAATATAAGTGAGAAACAGAAAGTTGAAGGCAAACACTGATGGGAATAAATAAACTCCATAAACACAGTTAGCAACTAGAAGTACAATGTAACAAAGACTAAAGGCTGTGGATACTAATGAGAAAATGAAAATAAAAACCTCAGCAAATTAGAAAATCTAAGAACCAAGAACCACAATGAAATCAAGAACCAATAATAAACAAGAATCCAAGGTCATCCAATTAAAGAAAAAATACAAAATTTCTAGAACACATCTAGAAAAAATGCAAAATGGGACACGAGGAGGAACCCCTGATTCTGTTTGTGCTGTTTTCATTTGCATGAGAGGAATGGGAAATGACAACCTATCCTGCTGGTTGGCATAACAACAACCACAATAATTTGGAGGGTACTCTGATTGGAGCTGTGTGTTGTGTGTTGTTGGGGGACAAGGAAATTGTGAATGAGGTGTGCAAATGATAGCATGATTTTTTTTTTCTAATACTCTTTTAATGTCTTTGCGTCAGATACCACCAAATGAAGCAGGAGGATCTGGCTGACAGACTGCAGAGGAGTAAGTGTATTGCTCTAAAGATTTAATCTGCTGAGAAAAGACTAATGCCTCAAGAGATGAACCAACATATACTTAAACAGCATTCACAGTGGGCCTGAACTTGTGATTTGGGAAAGCAAGGAGGGGAGTAATGGTGAAACACCTGACTCTGTTAAGAACCAGGAATTATGTTTAAGTAACCCAACGTTCTTTTTCTAACCTCTGTGTTTCACTATGGGCAATTTATAGCCCACTCACTTAATTGGGTCAGCCCTCCTGAAGTTATGCTCCAGCACTGCTCAGGATATCAGCTCAGACCTGAAGCACTAGACTCCAGGACTGCCTGAGCCAGGGATGACTGTGCAACATCCAGCCTATAAAACCACACAAATGTGTGTGGTGTAGTCCAACTTGCTGCTTTACATATATCCTGGACGGACGCACCTCTGAACAAAGCCCAGGTTGTGGCCATACCCCTAGTCAAATGAGCTCGGAGCCCCGAAGGGGGCTGAGTGCCCCTACAGCTATAGGCCAGAGTTATAGCCTCAACAATCCAGTGAGTGGGACAAAGGCATGCCCTTGTCAAGCGGAATCTGATTTTCTGAACCCAGCTGTTCTGTCCACATATATTCCCAAGGCACACACAGGACACAAGGTGTTAAGCCTGCACTCCTCTACAGGGAAAATGGAGGGGGGTGAAATGCCAACAGTTCTACTATGGGGCACCTATCTGATGATTTTATCACCTTAGGGACAAAGACCGGGTTTGGCCTCAGGCAGGCTTTAGTATGACCAGGGGCCAAGTGCAAATGAGGGGCAAATAGACAAAGCCTGTAACTCACTAACTTGCTTGGCTGTAGTTAGAGCCAACAGTACTTCAGCCCCACCGCTTTGATTGGATCGAAGGGTGGTGGGAGGGTGCATCCAAAATGAGTGGCTATCCCATAATGGGACCGGTAACCTTGAGACTGGGAGCTTACCGGTGCACCTCTTTCATGAAGCGACATAAAAGAGGGTGCTGACCAACAGGTTTATCACCCAATCCCACATGGCAGTCTGAAACAGCTGCCAAATAGACCTTTTTTTTTATTGTGGAAAAAGCTTTTCCTCTGTCTAGCAAATCCTGAAGAAAACACATCACCTGAGCACAGCACCTGAGCACAGCACCTGAGCACAGCACCTGAGCACATCACCTGAGCACATCACCTGAGCACATCACCTGAGCACATCACCTGAGCACATCACCTGAGCACATCACCTGAGCACATCACCTGAGCACAGCACCTGAGCACAGCACCTGAGCACAGCACCTGAGCACAGCACCTGAGCACAGCACCTGAGCACAGCACCTGAGCACAGCACCTGAGCACAGCACCTGAGCACAGCACAGCCCACCTTTCATAGCACCATTCTAGCATCCTCTCTTCTTTTTCTACCCCTACTCCTCTTCTAAGCATGGTATTTTTACTCTTCACCTTTCTTTGTCTAAGATTTGTGCTGAGTCAGTGATTTGTAAGCATACATTAGGGGGTCATCAAGACAGTAAGAAAAAATCATCACAATTATCAGAAACAATCTCCTTGTGGCCATCCTACAGTACTCCTTAAGGATTTACAACTGCTCAGACCAGATATGAGGAGGAAAGTGAGGCCAAGTTTGCTCCTAGACTTGTTGCTTAGACAGATTTACACTTTTTTGATTTTCATTTCCAAAATCTTTGGCCTCGCTACATAGGTAAGAGATCCCAAGGCTAGGTCTGCTGGACAGATTTATCCCCATCACCAGTACAACTCAAGAAATGGGCAACTAGTATGACAGGTATCCTACACATGAACCATGATGAGGGCATTTTAATGACCTGAGACCCCTAAGTATAAATTCAAATGAGCAACAGGTTCAACTCTGGGCCAGAGGAGAAGACGAGTATGCTTCGAGAAGGATCTGAGAGGGCCTGCTTGTCCACAGAAGACTGCTGGGGAGGGGTAGCAGAGCTTCTGGGCCCTGAACATGAATAAGAGCAAATCCAGCAGGCCTCAAACCTCCTACTACTGCTTTTAGACACACAGGATGTATTTAATTTAGTGTATAAAGCAGTTTAGCTGCAAATAAACAGAAGTAGGAATAATAGCTTCAAATATCAGCATTAGGGTGATAAAACTTTCCAGCAGTATAATGTATAACATGTCCTTTATTATGTAGCTGTTTGTCTCAGTTTTTCTCTGGTTTCTTTTCTTTGTACACAGTTCTCTCTTGAAGAAGAGATCTTGATCTCATTGAGGCTACCTGTTTAAATAAAGGATTTATTACTATTATTATTGATATTGTTATTATTAATATTAGAGTTTCAAATCACTATTTCCATTTGAAGTCAATAAATTGTCCCTAGTTCACACTGATTCTTTAGGTGAGTTTACTATGTAATTTTCTTATTGAACTTGTTTTGTTTTTTTTCCTGGCAGAACTCATTGTTTCACTTTATCAACAAAAACTCA